>PIJE02000673.1:236763-259698 GCA_002895965.2 Coryphaenoides rupestris | reverse complement strand
TTCGACGCCGTTTTTGTTTTGAGAGGATAAAGGGCGATCAATTCCCCTTTAATTCCCGACATCGACGGACCGCCACTGCGAGGGAAACGTTTCCCAGCCCTGCTACCGAGCTCCGGACCTCAGGACCATTGAAACACAACCCTGCTGAACTCGCTCGAAGCAGTTCTTTGGGAAAGAACGAGCCACATCTCGATCACCACACACACAATCTCCAGCGAGGTAGATATCTGGGCATAGTTAGATAGAACTGTGTTCTATGACGGGTGTTTAACTGTTTATTGATATTATCAGAGGATATTGTGAACACGTTTTGCCTCCGTTCCTTATGTCTTGATCTAAACTCTGATTGGATCCTCGTCCATTGTGAGATTTGTTCATGCCCCTCCCTTTTGGTTTTCTCTCAGCCTTCACGTTTTTTTCCGATCTGTATAGATCTGACAGCAGCGCCGTACCGGAAATAAATGACAAATGATAAATTGACAAAAAGCGCTTCGCGAAGTCTATGATATGGAACTGGTTTGGTTACTTCAAAATCGACAAGGCACATGTAGACGTCTGCGTCTACATGTCGTCGGACATGTCTCCCAAGACGGGAAACACGAGCAACCTATTGAAGCACCTGAAACGGTAGCGCCCCAACGACTACACATGGGGCTGCGACCAATGTTCTTGTGATAGTTATTCTAGACTGACGCTTAGCTAAGAAATCTTTATACTGCGTTGTGGCTAGTAGTGTTTAAAAAGAAATGAGGTACTTTGTGGTCATAGTTAGCTTGTCTAGTCTAATAACTGAGAATTACCACGACAAAATGCTTATCAGGAGCTCAGCGCGGAGGCGACCTGACAGGATCTCAGGCGCAGGACCAAAACCGAAGGACCCTGACTTGGACTTGGACCAAAAAGCTTCCGGACCAGTTGGCTGGGGCTTGCAAGAGAGGACGACCCTCTCCGTGTCGGAGCTTATATAGACTAGGTGAGCGCAGATAGGCCTATAGATATGGCCCAATTCATGCTCTCTCCTGCTGGACTCTTCTAGAAAAACACGAACAAGGATTCATGGATGCTCTGCTGCTCTGGGCGTCAACACAACACACACACAGCTTTTACTCAGACTAATGAAGGTGTCATTATGTCTCACTGCTGAGCTCTGAGGGGGACAACAGTCACAGACAGATCCTCTTCTTACCTCTCAGCTTTGCTCTGGCGGCCATGTTTCCCAGACAGAGGGGTTTTAGAGGTAGGACCCCCCTCCTCTGTCTCCTCATCCATAGTAGACCGGACTCCTGGACACAAACACCACTACATGTCGTTTCTGTGGATTCTATTTGAAGACTGAATGTGAAATCAATACCTCAGATATTCCTCCTGTCGAATAAACATACACTCTATCAATATCTATTTCTATATCACATACTTGTCTGTCAGGATGATTCTTTATTTCCCTCTTGAACCTTAATCTTAACTGTTTACAGGAAAAGCATCAAGAGTCTAAGGATCAGTGTACTAAACCATTATAGACGTCATAAACCCATCAATAAGTAACTAATGCTACCAATTAAACTCATCAATAAAAGTCCACAACACAACCAAGCTGACCTCACGACAGTCCAGACTGAAATGTGTGAAATAGTTTTCCATTGGAGCACAAAGTGAATTCTATTCCTGGACCAGAGATTCCATATCAAAATAAACTCAACACTAGTTATTGAAGTTATGAACCATATTCCTTTATTAAAACAGCTTCTCTCACCGAGATCAACATCTCTTTTACACCAGAAACCTGGAAACACCAAACTTGGAATGGAAACAGATTAATTTAGAAAGAATATTGTAATATAGGAATAATAAACTACCAATAATCTAAAGAAAATATGAAATGTAGCAAAACTGTACCTTATCTTCTCCGTGATGAAAACGTGCACGGCCCCGTGTGGTATGAAAATATAAAATATAAAAGTACAAATGCAAGGAAAGGAAGATCCCTTAAATAAAGAGATTCCGGTGTTCACCACGTAAGTATTTAGAAAAGAGACAGAACATTAAAACGGTTCTAAAAGTCTTGAGAGGAGCGACTGAGCTTCTGGGCTCCTCGGTGAGGAAGAGAGACTGAACAACATCTAACTCCGTGTAAAACCTTTATGATGGTGTTCCAAAGGCCTCCGTCAGGGCGCGGCTTCCACCAGAACACCCAGCTATCACTGGATGAAATGAGAAGATAAGACAGAGCAAAGGTTTTATAAAGTCCTTATAAAGCTATAAATCCACCAGGTGCCCACAGAGAAACTCAAGGGTTACTTCAGGGCTATAAAGTACTGCTGTACTTTGTATTGTCTGTGGTGAAATCATGTGACTCCCAGAGTATCAGAATACAACTGGAAGAAAAGCTAAGAAAACACTTTTACTTTGAAGGAGAAGAAAACTACCAAACACTTTTCAGAGTTAGGAAACAGAGAAGACAACAATGACCCAAATAACAACACAAACAAACACAGTAAAGTCAGCTTTTAAAGCAGATCCCCGCTGCCAGAGACACCATGGATCACACCAGGATCACACCAGGAAACAGACCTGGAACTGAACAAGGACTTAAAATAATCAATCATTCAGTGAAGGTGATTATTGGTTTGTCAGGATTACTGTTGACTGGGCAGCACTGCACCTGTAATACACACACACACACTCAGACATCTAAGTTACAGTCTATCACACACAACTCTATGTATAGAGACAGACAGACAGATGGACAGAGAGAGGGAGAGAGAGAGAGAGAGCGAGAGAGAGAGAGAGACAGTCAGACAGACAGACATACAGGTAGATATATAGATAGATAGATAAATATACTAGACAGACAGACAGACAGATAGACAGACAGACAGACAGACAGACAGACAGACAGATAGATAGATAGATAGATAGATAGATAGATAGATAGATAGATAGATAGATAGATAGATAGATAGATAGATAGATAGATATGACCACCACCACAGTAATTGTATATATGCTCTATGTTTCTGAATAAGCTTTGAATCTCTCTGGTGATGACACAATGATTCCAGCGCCCACTGCCTTGCCTCAGAACACACCCAGAACCAGAAGACTGTAATACCTCCGGAGTATTAAGTGACTAGTGAATAGTACCGTATAATATGGTGCCGCTTCTCCATTATATGTGAATTTAAGCTTTCAAATGTGTACCAGGTCCCAGGAATGGGAGCACGTATAGCGATGATAGATTCTGTAGAACAGAAACATGAAGAGACGTGACGAGACGTTTTTTTCGCTCTGGACCAGACTGCTACCGCGCCATCGTGTGATTAGCATAGCTAGGTGATTAGCCCATTGTAGCTAGTAGTTAGCAGATCTTAGGCTTATTTTCATTGTAAACACATCACTAACGTACTCACCCTGCTTTACATGTGCAGTAGGACTCCACGATTTTGTCCTGACGAATTTCAATGTGGAGTTTGTGAGGCGTTTGTGTCTTCAGCATAGATCGCCAACACTTAGCATCAAGTTGTATGTTGTCGTCTGCTCCGTCCGAATGTCATGGATATATCCTTGTGTCAAATAGTTCAGACCTTTCTGTAGAACTCTCTTAGATAAAGTAGCGGCATTTGGCAAATAACATACAGCGATATTGTCAGGAATCCCTTGAGAGAGAATCATCAGCAGGGGGTCGTTGTTCAGTGGACATTACTAACATGCTGCAGAGCGTTTGGGAAAGCTTGTGGGGCATAGCAACAGTAACTAGGGGGGGGCGGGACTTGCCGCTTGAGTAGGGAAAGGTCCATTTGAGTATGTCTCTTTAAGGCTCTCGATTGGTTCTAGTTTGTGAGAAATGTACATGTTTGACACGAGGGGTGACAGACTAATATGATGTTTTGAAGAATGTTTTGTTTTATCTACCACCTGATTGGTCGATATGCAGGGACCTCACGTCTTCATTAATATGATTGGTTGGGGGGGTATGAGAGGGGCGGAGCCTGTTGGGAGAGCGGAGGAAGTGGTTCGGGGATAACGTACTGTAGCGACAAACGGTTAAAGTTCATGATACATTGTAGAGAAGTAGAAGACACATGTGGTGCTTTGTGTGCACAAACACTGCAGCTGTGGGAAGATAGACTCACTTGTAGTTCAATTCCTTTTGTTTTTGTTCATAAAACCTTTTTTCTTGGTGTGTACGTGGAGGCGAAGGGAAGGGAGATGGCGCCCTCTGGTGGCTCAACAGGTGAATCACACGTGGATTGTGTCGCCTTTGTCCACGTGGTTCTGTATTTAGTTGCTATTGTACTGCACTTTTATTTGAAATAAATTGCATCGTGGCTTTACTTGATATCCCATGTAGTGTTGTATAGCCATTTGTAAATATATAGCACATATGTGTGATATCGGGTTTAAAAAGTGGATGACTTAAAATGATTACTTTTCAAATGTAACTTCAAATTATGATGAAATAAAATATATGTTTCTAGCATTTTTGCGACCGCAAGCATCGGATCTCATTTTGCCAGCAACTCTATAGAAGCGGCTATAAGGGCCGATGTAAATATACATATGTGTATAAATGTAAGACATATTAAGATGGACACATATCAGCTTGACACCCTTTTTTGCCAGCCCATGTATAAATCTCTCAAATAAATGTATCGCATCATGGAAGTCTAACTCTCTCTCTCTCTCTCTCCCCTCTCTCTCTCTCTCTCTCTCTCTCTCTCTCTCTCTCTCTCTCTCTCTCTCTCTCTCTCTCTCTCTCTCTCTCTCTCTGCAGCCGTACGTGATGGCTGCCGTGTTGCGAACTCCCGTACGACGATGCAGTTTTTTGTTATTTATTCTTTTAATTGCGACTATCCTTGCACAGGAAGTTAGCAGTAAGTTCACTTGCGACAGTTGTACACTTCTGGAGATTAGAACGACAGTCGCTCGCCGCCTACCAGAGTTTTTTCAAAGTCTTTCGACTCGGACGTCCCGCCCGGATCGTGGCTGGACTATCTCCATCTTAGGCACGATCACACGCCAAGCGTCACAGACAGAGAGGGAAGCGAGCCGGCGTGCTAGTCAGGCTGAGACGTCGTCTCTCCCCTCTCTCCAGACGACCTCCACTACCCACCATTCTACTGGATAATGTACAGTCTCTGGACAATAAGTTATGCGAGCTACAGGCTCGTATACAATTCCACCGGGAAACTAAGGACAACTGCATCATCTGCCTTACGGAGACATGGATGTCGGAGAGGGTTGCGACTCAGCCATCGAGCCGACAGGATTTTCCGTCCACCGCGCGGACAAACAAAGACTCTCTCTGGTAAAGATCGTGGAGCGTATTGTCTCATGATAAACAGATCTTGGTGCAACCAAAGTCATGTGCATACCCTCAAGTCTTTCTGTTCCCCGGACCAGGAGTACCTTATGCTTATGTGCCAACCATTCTGGCTACCGCGGGAGTTTACAGCAGTAACCGTGACTGCTGTGTACATTCCCCCTCAAGCCAACACGGACATAGCGTTGAAGGAACTTTATGGGGCTATCAGCGAACAGGAAGTCGGCACACCCTGAGGCTGCTTTCATTGTGGCGTGGGGACTTCAAGAAAGAA
Source organism: Coryphaenoides rupestris (assembly GCA_002895965.2). NCBI lineage: Eukaryota > Metazoa > Chordata > Actinopteri > Gadiformes > Macrouridae > Coryphaenoides > Coryphaenoides rupestris. The sequence continues at coordinate 254,104 of PIJE02000673.1, read as the reverse complement.
AGAAAGGCGAACTTGAAGAAAGTTTCTCCCAAAGTTCTACCAACACATCAACAAGCAACACACGGGGCGAGCGGATCCTCGACCACTGCTACACCCCCTTCCGGGACGGCTACAAGGCCCTCCTCCGCCCACCGTTCAGCAAATCGGATCACCGCTCGATCCAACTACTCCCCGCCTACAGGCAGAGACTGAAGCAGCAACCAATCGCTGTGAAGGAGGTACAATGCTTGTCGGACCAATCGGAGTCTATGCTGCAGGATTGTTTTGATGACGCGGACTGGGATATGTTCCGGGTCGCGTTGACAATAACATCAGCGAGTACGGCGTCCTCAGTCACCGGGTTCATCAAGAAATGCATAGATAATGTTGTTCCTACTAAGTCGGTTCGGATTATCCCAACCCAGAAACCATGGATTAATGGCGATGTTCGCAACTGCACTCCGCACGCGTAACGCCGCCTTTGACTCCGGGAATATGGTGGAATATACGAGAGCCCGCTACGACCTCCGCAAGACCATCGGCTCTGCCAAGCGGGAGTATAAGAACAGGGTGGAGGACAAATTCAAGAGCCATGACGTGAGGGGTGTGTGGAAGGGGCTACAGACAATGACGGACTTCAGAGGGAGAACCAGCGGTGTAGAGAACTCCTCTACCTCCCTCCCAGGCGAAGCTAAACACCTTCAATTTGCGTACCGTCAAAACAGATCCACCGACGACGCCATTGCCATGGCACTTCACACTGCCCTCTCTCACCTGGAGGGGAAGAACTGTTGTGTGAGAATGCTGTTTGTGGACTTCAGCTCAGCGTTCAACATGATAGTTCCTGCCAAGCTCGACACCAAGCTCAGGAGTCTAGGCCTGCACCCGACCATGTGCAGCTGGATACTGGACTTCCTGTCGGGCCGCCGCCAGGTGGTGAGGATGGGCAGCACCACCTCAGAGCCACTGACCCTCAACACGAGAGCCCCTCAGGGATGTGTGTTGAGCCCTCTCCTCTACTTCCTGTACACCCACGACTGCATAGCTATGCACAGCTCCAACGTCATCATCAAGTTTGCTGACGACACGACAGTGTTGGGTCTGATCGCCGACGACGACGAGACAGCCTACAGGGAGGAGGTTGGATCACTGGCACAGTGGTGGCCAGGAGAACATCCTCGCCTCAACGTCAAGGAGACCAAGGAGCTGATCGTGGACTACAGGAAGCGGAGAGGAGAGCACGCCCCCATCTCCATCGACGGGGTTGCAGTAGAGAGGGGTCAGCGGCTTCAAGTTCGTCGGCGTGCACATCTCCGAGGACCTCACATGGACCACGCACACCACACACGTGGTGAAAAGGCCCAACAACGCCTGTATTTCCTCAGGCGACTGAGGAAATTCAAACATGTGCCCCCCGCATCCTCAGAATATTCTACTCCTGTACCATTGAGTGTTCTCACTGGATGCATCACTGTCTGGTACGCCGGAACTGCACCGCAACCCTGGAAGCGTAGAACACTACAGAGGGTGGTGCGGACGGCCCAGTACATCGCTCAGGAGGTGAGCTTCCTTCCCTCCTGGATATTTACAACAGGCGGTGCGTGGCCAAGCCAAAACGGATTATTAAAGACAATAACCACCCCAGCCAACAAACTGCTTCACACTTCTAACGTCAGGCAGGTGATAACCGCAGAATCAAGTGCCACACGAGCCAACTCAGACAGCTTCCACAGTCAGGCCATCAGGCTGCTGAACAAGTTCGGCATCAATGTTAAGAGCTAAGTGCTAGTGCTAAGCGTTACTGCTAGTGCTAGTCCTGGTGCTAAGTGCTAGTGTTACTGCTGGAGCTAGTGCTTGGTAGTGTTGTATAGCCATTTGTAAATATATAGCACATATGTGCAATATTTCTTCCCAACATCATGTGCAATATTATCAATATCATGGATTATATTATTAATATCATGTTACCTCTAAAAATTACCTTGCAATACTACCTCTCATCTCCTCTCATCATCATGTACAATATTCTTAATGTCATGTGCTATACTTCTTCTCAATATAACCTTGCAATATTACCATGCTACATTACCTTTCATCATTATGTGCAGTATTCTTAATATTCTTTATATCATGTGCAATACTTCCTCTGAGAATCATCGGCTGAACACACGACAACATTCAGTTGGATCCCCTGAGTTGTTTATTACCGTGACGCTTTATGAACAAACACAACAGAATAAAGTGTCCCTTACATGTACACAATAAGCAGAAGGACTAAAATAACAGAAGTAGCAGACATTACAAATCATAAGCAGGTGAGCACATATCTCTAATAACTGAACGTGTTCTGCTGCCGTGTTGTTCCCCACACAACACAAGGAATCAATATTCAGTTTAAAGTCGTTCACAACATGAACATCATTAGCTTTTCACACAGACCACTTTCATGATGAATATAATATTACATCTGATTTAAATCAGGTTCCATAGTAGGCTGAGGAAAATAAAAACTGATATACAAACACTTATTACAAAAAATAATTCATGAAAATATTGTAGAATATCATCATATCATCAATCAGTATTAAAAACACATTTAAAATTAAATCTTGATAAAAACCTGTGCTGTAAAACCCTATGGAAGATCTAAAAAGTGCTTTCAAGCCCTTTCATGGTTTATCATACAAAATATATTTATAAACATGTGTATGTGTGTGTTTGTGTATATATGTGTGTGTGTGTGTGTTTTTGTGTATATATGTGTGTGTGTGTGTACGTGTGATTGTGTACATATGTGTGTGTGTCTATGTGTATATATGTGTGTGTGTGTGTGTGTGTGTATGTGTGTTTGTGTATATATATGTGTGTGTGTGTATGTGTGTTTGTGTATAGATGTGTGTGTGTGTTTATTGCTACAACCGACACAGAGTCACTGAGTCACCACACCTCCACAACCTAAACCCAGGGAGGAGGTCCTCCTGGGTGGATGTGAGCTGGAAGGTGTGGATGTGTGTCAGTGTGTCTGAGGAGCCTCCTACATGTGGGGACACTCTGTAGAAGGACAGAGTGCCAGCAGGCCGGTCCACATACACTCCTACTCTGTTAGAGCCGGAGGGGGGGAGAGGGAGGAGTATTCTAATACCGTTGTACCGGGCAACGTAAACACCTTCACCAGCAGCAACAGCAGCAGCAGCATCAGCAGCAGCAGCAGCAGCAGCAGCAGCAGCAGCATCATAACACCCAAGACTCCAGGACTTGTTGTTCACTCCAAGCCTGCTGTCAACACCGTCTCCTCTCCTTGTGATTCCTCTGTATGTCACTCCTATAGCAACCACTCCTTTCCACTCTACCTCCCAGTAACAGCGGCCAGTCAGACTCTCTCTACACAACACCTGGTCCCAGAAGTCAAACCTCTCTGGGTGATCAGGATAAGACTGCTGCTCTCTAACCAGCATCACCTTTCTGTTGTCCTCAGACAGAGAGAGGAGTCTGTGGGCTGTGTTTGGGTCCAGTGTGAGTTCACAGCCATCTGACGGGAGAACAAGACATGATTAGACTGCTAAAGATTATATTTATTATGATGTATAAAGTACACATATAATTATGATTCCTGGTATCGTGATTATTATGTTGTGTATTATGTCATGTAATGATATGATCAATAATACTAATAATAATACAATAATAAGTAATACCATTAATATATTCTTTATAACATAATTAAATAATATTTGTATATATAATATAACATTCTCACATTATTATTATTATTCATGATGTTAGTATCATGATTATGTCTATAATTAATAATAACAACAACAACAATAATAGTAATAATAATAATAATAATAAGAAGAAGAATATACAAATAATCCTAATTAATAACTAATATTACATCACAATATTAACACCTATTGGAGTTTACACAAGTAGGATTAATAGTGATTGTGATGGTTAACAATATTAATATACGTAAGATACATGATGTCAACCATCATCTTCATTCCCAGGAGGATTTGAATGAACGGACGTCACCTCCTGCTGTGTGGACGGACTTTCCATCTAAATAGTTAGTGTTGTGTTGTGATGAATCAAACTAAACACACACTTACACTTCTTTAGAGCTGGTTTCAGCCTCCACACTCCACCATGCTCCACACTGGGGGGGAAACAAAGAGAGATGTTGTCTCTAAACATGGAAACATTGATATTCATAATCTGCTGCATCATCACTTTGTACACAACATGAGTTACAGCTGCGTTTTGAAGACACTCCATCTAGCGGCTGCTTGGATCCTTGTAGGAGACATTGTCCCTGAGTGCTGAGCTGTCCTCTCCATACCTGAGAGTGTCCAGTCTCCAGCGTGGATCCTCCAGTCCAGCAGAGAGCAGCTTCACTCCTGAGTCTCCTGGGTGATTGTAGCTCAGGTCCAGCTCTCTCAGATGGGAGGGGTTGGAGCTCAGAGCTGAGGCCAGAGAAGCACAGCCTTCCTGTGTGACCAGACAGCCAGACAAGCTACACACACACACACACACACACACACACACACACACACACACACACACACACACACACACACACACACACACACACACACACACACACACACACACACACACACACACACACACACACACACACACACACACACACACACACCCATCTCATGAATATTTGATATTTGGGCGTGTGAAATTCAAGTTTTTACATTTTCCTTTTCTAATCTGTTAAATGTCCTGACATTGATCCTGGTGGTGCAAGTGTTGGCACATTGAGTAAAGCTGACCTGAGAGTTTCCAGTGTACAGTGTGGACTCCCCAGTCCAGCAGAGAGCAGCTTCACTCCTGAATCTTTCAGATCATTGGTACTCAGGTCCAGCTCTCTCAGACTAGAGGTGTTGGAGCTGAGAACTGAGGCCAGAGCTTCACAGCATCTCTCTGACAGATGACAGCCATTCAGCCTTCACACAAAATACACAGGAACATGTTAGGAACTGCTGGAGCTAGTGCTGGTAGTAGTGTTAAGTGTTGGTGCTAGTGCTGGTGTTACTGCTAGTGCTAGTCCTGGTGCTAAGTGCTAGTGTTACTGCTCGTGCTGGTCCTGGTGCTAAGTGCTAGTAGTAGTGTTAAGTGTTGGTGCTAGTGCTGGTGTTACTGCTAGTGCTAGTCCTGGTGCTAAGTGCTGGTGTTACTGCTAGTGCTGGTCCTGGGGCTAAGTGCTAGTGTTACTGCTAGTGCTAGTCCTGGTGCTAAGTGCTAGTGTTACTGCTGGTGCTAGTGCTGGTAGTAGTGTTAAGTGTTGGTGTTAGTGCTGGTGTTACTGCTAGTGCTAGTCCTGGTGCTAGTGCTGGTGTTAGTGCTAGTGTTGGTGCTAGTGCTAGTGTTACTGCTAGTGCTAGTGTTACTGCTAGTGTTACTGCTAGTGCTGGTGTTAGTGCTAGTCCTGGTGCCAATTGCTGGTGCTAGTGTTGTGTTGACTGTCTGAGAAAGTATTATGTGACATTCTGTGAATGTCAGCATATAACAATGTATATTTTATTACATTGATTTATATGTGTATTGCTAACCTGAATATTTTGTTGTGCATTTTATTTTATTTTATACAGAATTTCTATTCTATTTCTATTTTGTATTCTTTTATAACTACTGTTGGCTGTCGGGCGTTTTGCACACAAGATTTTCACTCACTGCTTATACTCACGTGTAAACTGTGAAATGACAATAAAAATACTTGAAACTTGAAACAACTTGAAACTCTCTCTCTCTCTCATAATACTCAGATTATATTTATTACGATGTATAAAGTACACATATAATTATGATTCCTAGTATCGTGATTATTATGTTGTGTATTATGTCATGTAATGATATGATCAATAATACTAATAATAATACAATAATTAGTAATAACATTAATATATTGTTTATAACATAATTAAATAATATTTGTATATAGAATATAACATTCTCACATTATTACTATTATTCATTATGTTAGTATCATGATTATGATATGATTATGTCTATTAATAATAATAATACTCTGAATAATCCTAATTAATAACTAACATTACATCACAATATTACACTCAATGTGGATATAGACATAGGGGAATAGAATTGACACATCTACATTCTGTGAATGAACATGTGAATATCCATAACTAAAATATATCATATGGGCCTACATAATATACATAATATACATAATATACATAATATACATAATATACATAATATACATATATACATATATACATAATATACATCATATACATAGGGCCCAAGGACGTATTGTTGTTTAGGACATTGGTGGACATCACAGATATTGCGCCAAGGATGCGCAATTACGCTCCCGTGAGGCGCGTCGGGCTCCGAGTCAGCGTCTCTGGGGGGGGGGATGGATATCGCTGGATATTGGTGGGGACATGTCCCCAGCGTCCCCCCCGGTGGGGACATGTCCCCAGCGTCCCCACTACATTCTACGCCCATGATAGGCCCTATCAAGATCCACAAGTAGCCTACTCATGTATTTAACTCAACTGTACAATTGAATCTGCTCTCAGCCGTCTTGTTCTCTATTGTTATTTTTCATTGTTGGTTCTATTTTCTTGACCTTGCTTAGTGTGTACATTGTAAGAGCCAGTGGAGAAACATTCCACTGCTCATCTTACTGGTATGATGTTGCATGTGACTGGTTTGGCCGGTGCACCATCGGTGTTCACTGTTCGCTTTGGCATGATTCTGTGTGCACACGGTCCTGTTGTTGCCCTTATAAGGAGCTGGCGGGGCGTGTCTGTATGCTAATTCAGGTGTACAGCACGCGCATTCCATTTAAGAATGAGTGGCATTCCTCATCGGGGGCGCGCAGCTGAGAACACTTTGGAGGTTTAAGAACACATTTCCCCGCGTTCATGAATCCGGCGGACAGATTTCTTAAGTTTGTTCTTACGAAGTTCGTAAGAAGATATTTAAGAAGACACTTAAGAAAATGTTCGTGAATGAGGGACAATGTCTCCTACAAGGATCCAAGCAGCCGCTAGATGGAGTGTCTTCAAAACACAGCTGTAACTCATGTTGTGTACAAAGTGATGATGCAGCAGATGATGAATATGAATGTTTCCATGTTTAGAGACAACATCTCTCTTTGTTTCCCCCCCAGTGTGGAGCACGGTGGAGTGTGGAGGCTGAAACCAGCTCTAAAGAAGTGTAAGTGTGTGTTTAGTTTGATTCATCACAACACACACTAACTATTTAGATGGAACGTCCGTCCACACAGCAGGAGGTGACGTCCGTTCATTCAAATCCTCCTGGGAATGAAGATGATGGTTGACATCATGTATCTTACGTATATTAATATTGTTAACCATCACAATCACTATTAATCCTACTTGTGTCAACTACAATAGGTGGTAATATTGTGATGTAATGTTACGTAAGAACAATTAAGAAATCTGTCCGCCGGATTCATGAACGCGGGGAAATGTGTTCTTAAACCTCCAAAGTGTTCTCAGCTGCGCGCCCCCGATGAGGAATGCCACTCATTCTTAAATGGAATGCGCGTGCTGTACACCTGAATTAGCATACAGACACGCCCCGCCAGCTCCTTATAAGGGCAACAACAGGACCGTGTGCACACAGAATCATGCCAAAGCGAACAGTGAAAACCGATGGTGCACCGGCCAAACCAGTCACATGTCACATGCAACATCATACCAGTAAGATGAGCAGTGGAATGTTTCTCCACTGGCTCGTACAATGTACAAACTAAAGGCAAGGTCAAGAAAATAGAACCAACAATGAAAAATAACAACAGAGAACAAGACGGCTTGAGAGCAGATTCAATTGTACAGTTGAGTTAAATACATGAGGAGGCTACTTGTGGATCTTGATAGGCCCTATCATGGGCGTAGAATTTAGGGGGGACACTGGGGACATGTCCCCACCGGGGGACACCAATATCCAGCGATATCCATCCCCCCCCCCCCCCCCCCCCCCCCCCCCCCCCCCAACCCCCCCCATCCGCTGACTCGGAGCCCGGCGCGCGCCTCACGGGAGCGTAATTGCGCATCCTTGGCGCAATATCTGTGATGTCCACCAACGTCCTAAACAACAATACGTCCTTGGGCCCTATGTATATGATGTATATGATGTATATGATGTATATGATGTATATTATGTATATTATGTATAGTATGTATTTATGTTAGTATGTATATTATGTATATTATGTATATTATGTATGCCCATATGATATATTTTAGTTCTGGATATTCACATGCTTCATATCACAGAATGTAGATGTGTCAATTCTATTCCCCTATGTCTATATCCACGTGATTGAGTTTAGTGCTTATTTTAGGTTTATTCACATGCCATTTGCAGTTTGTTCGTGTCGTGCTTTTATTCATTTATAGGGACGATCACGATGCCCTGTTAGGAATCAGTGACTATGCATATGAAAGTAATTGGTTAATGATACAAAATATTCTCCGTATTTCTTATTTATTATAATTATTTACATCCGAGGTATGGTCTGTAGAAGTTGATGTGAAACCGCAATCCACCAATGATTTCTTCACAAATTCAGGCCCTTAAGAACATGGGCGCACTCCAAATAGGTCGCTACGACTGCTTTTCCGCGTTCTTAAATCCTGTTCTTAGCTAAGAACCAATCCCAGATAAGAAAACTTTCTTGAATGCCAAAATTGTCGCAGGAACTTCGTAAGTGGAGTTAAGAAGAAATTTCTTCTTAACTTTTTCTTAACTGCGTTCGTGAATGAGGTCCAATGTTTCTCAGAGATGGGTCTGGAGAGAATGGTTTGCAAGTGGAAGGTTTTTCTTTGGCCATCTTGGACGCCATCATGAAAATTACACCTTTCTAGTGGTCAGACTTTGGTAGACTTTTAGTATGTTATTAAGGACACCTAATACTACAAAAAAACAGTTGAGAAAACTTTTGTTACAATTTTGTTAGGGTAAGGTGTTTTTTTTTCCATATATACAGCTGCCTAATACCACCAACACTAAATTGAGTTTTATTGTACTAGCAATACAGTACAATAAAACAACAGAGAAATCAACAGAATAATAAAAATAAGCACGAAAACAGATTTACAAAAAAGAGACAGAGCTGAGTTTGTTGTTATTGTTCCTTTGTTTTCAGGATGAACAGCGTCTTTGTTTGAGTGGTTCAACAGTTGCCATTGTTCTGTTCTCATCTCTCTTCTCCTCCTCCTCCTCCTCTCTATCTGATGTGAGTTCTGAGTTCCACCTCTGTTGTTGTGGTGACCTCACCCTGCTGAGGACAGAATGGGTGGAGCAAATTACATCACTTACAGTACATGGCACTCTTCAGATCACTGAACACCGTGACACACATACACTATACACAAATAAATGTATCGCATCATGGAAGTCTAACATAAGTCATAACCTAAAACAAGACATTTTGGTCAAACAAGACATTTAAGTTAAACGAGCTAATTATTCACACCCAAACCACATAGCATAAGTCACTACCAGAGTCTGCAAGAGATCTCTCTTGCTCCCCCCCCCCCTCTCTCCTCTCTACCTACCGCTCTCTCTCTCTCTCTCTCTCTCTCTCTCTCTCTCTCTCTGGTTCACTGTGTCAAGTTAGGCTGTAGAGGTTGATGGTCAGTCAGGACTAGCACTCGTTCTTTGCTACCACTCGGTCAGTCACTCTCTCCATCTGTTGGTGAGTTAATTACTAAAAATCCAAACAAATAACAACAAAACACAGTAAATGACTATAAACTATGTGTCCAATACCCAAGGTTAGCATAGAAGCATAGAGAATGCCAGCTATGTCTTGCCTATTTTTTTTTATCATGGGCAGACAGTCGCAACAGATTGTATCTTGGTATATTGTGTGTGTTCCTTTGTATTTCTATGTGTATTGTGTGTGTTACTTCATGGGTATTGTGTGTTTTCCTTTGTTCAAGGGCTGAAGTGTGGAAGCTGTATAGGTGTCAAGATGAAACACACCTTAGGGATCTGCTTGCTCATTGGCTGCACATTGGCTGGACTGGGTATGTTGGATTTTGTGTCGTATAGTAGTACAGTATGTGGATTTAGTGTGGTGTAGGAGTATAATACATTGGATTTAGAGTAGTACAGTACATTTGATGTAGTATAGTACCCTGGATTTGGTTTTGGTACGGTAGCATAGCATGCTGGTTTAGTGTGGGATAGTACGTTGGATTTAGTTTATTATCGTAGTATAGCAGTATACAACATTTGATTTAGTGTAGTATAATATATTGGATTTAGTGTAGTATAGTAGTATAGTGCGTTGGATTTAGTGTAGTATAGTATATTGGATTTAGTGTCGTATGGTAGTATACTAAGTTGGATTTAGTGTAGTACGGTAGTATATTATGCTGGTTTTACTGTAGTTTCCTATGTTGGATTTAGTGTAAGGTAGGCTATAGTATGTTGGATTTACTGTAGTATAGACAAAATCTCTTTTTACTGTAAAGCACTTTGTAACTGTGTTTCGAAAGGTGCAATATAAATAGTCTATTATTATCATTATAGTCGTACAGTATGAAGGATATAGTGTAATGTTGTCAGTATGTTGGTTTCATTATATAGCTGGTGAGTTTTGTTACAGTGTTATATTCACAGTAACAGTTTAGTCTAGTAGTAGTCATAGTTTCATTGTATAATTGTACATAGCTGTTAATAGTTATAGTAATAGCATAGTATAGTATGATATAATAGCATTCATGTAATAGTATAATATAATAGGTTTAATATAATAGTATTCATGGGTATTTTAGGTTCAGATGTTTGCTGCTACAGCTGTAAGGAGTGGTGTTGAACATACAGTTAATAACAGCATCAATTATAATCGTATTATTGTGCATTTTAGGTTCAGCTATTCGCTGCTACAGCTGCCAAGGATTACACTGCAAGCTGCTCTAAACAACGAGACTGTAGTTATGACGACGCCCTGTCTCAACCCTCACTGAGAGAGGTATCTGTTTGTGTGTTCCTAATTGGAGTCGGTCCAGGACAGAGCTTGATTTGATTATTGTGTTATTGTGCATGTGTTATATTCTGTTATAATGTATTTATATTGGTATGTGTTAATGTCTTATTATATTCATATGTATTACTATATTATTGTGTAATATTAAATGATTTGTTTATATGTATATGCTATATGTATTGTTATGTGTTTGTGTATTATGTGTTCTGATGAGTGTATTAATATATATCATTATATTCTGTGTTTGAAGGTGGACAAACGTACCGTCAATGCCTCAAGTATTCAGACTGTGAATACAGTCGACTGCGGGACAGATGTTTCCTCAGGTAATGCTGTTCCAGTACACACCTCCCTGTAAAAACACATTAATAACACATCCATAACATAAATAAAGATAAGCACTATTATAAAAACATTAAGAACACATCTATAAACACATTAGGAACACAGCCTATGAAACGTGTTTTAAGAAAACTTCTATTAAACATTTGAAAAACATCTCATTATATTCATATTTATGAAACTTTGATTTTTATGTTCTAGGTTTCCAGTTTTACCTTCAAGTGCCTGCAACTCCTGATCTTTGCCAACTCCGCCCCCCTCTTCAACATGCTCTTCTGATTGGCTTGCTGGCCTCTCTGGCTGTCATCTTGGTGGTGTTTGCACTGAGAGATCACACCTTCACACACCAGTATGCACACATCCATACACACACACTAGTGTGTACACAACCATACATCCACAAAGACAGACCAGTATACACACACACACCACAGTTATGCAACCACTGAAATATACAAGTCAGTGTTACTAACTAAGGGTTAGGGTTAACCCTCCCTTGGATTACACGAGGGAGAGGCTAACACTAACCCTCGGGTTAGGCTATCTGTGTTCCTTAAAGACTGACAGGCTGACATTAAAAACATGGCTAACACCAAGTTGAGCGCTAACTACTGTAGTGCTCTAACAGCCTTCTTAGCACACCCTGTTTGTTAACAGGTATTGGTTTTCCTGAAAATATTGATTTAATCAATGGTCTGCTATTGATCACTTCAAAAGTGTGTAGTTGTAATAAAAAGCATGATTAATTATAGCATAATAAAGATTTTCAATGATAAATGAATATTGGAAAGTTTATTCTGTAATAATAAAGTAATAATTATTACAGCTCAAAGCACAGTATGAGTTAGTCAGTCTCCATATACTGCGTAAAATAGGGAAAGTTATGACTATTAAGACGTTCCAACCCATTTAACATGTCCTATTAACTCACTGCAAAGACATTACATTACATTGGTGCTCTTCATGTTGGCGGGCATAATTTAAATGAGATACATTCTAATTAAATACATTCTGGGATAAATCTACCGCTGCCTCACAGAGCCAGCATCTGAATTCACTCGGTTCGTAGGGACATCTGGAGGGTCAAAACACCACAACCAATACACCGATTGTAGAAGTAGAACTAGGAAAACCTACACCTAGAGTAGGACTAGGACACCCTAAACATGTTGTAGAACTCAGACACCCTAAACATACAGCATTGTAGAACTCGGACACCCTAAACATACAGCATTGTAGAACTCGGACACCCTAAACATACAGTATTGTAGAACTAGGACACCCTAAACATATTGTAGAACTAGGACACCCTCCACTGCACCTTTTGTATAAGTAGGACAACCTACACCTATTGCACAACTATAGCCACTTTTAAATTACTCACCCATAGTGATTTTCACTATTCACATACGCAGGTACATTCCAGGACAATTCTGTCTGGCGTCCTTTTACACACGGCAGAGCGATTTCGGGGCAGACGGGCCAAGGGACATCAGCAGAAGGCAGTATTGAAACATGGATGCAGTGAGGGCACCACAGATTTTCTCTCGGTGGTGTTATGGTGTTGCTTGACTTTTCAGCGAGGGTGCTCTCAAACAGTTACATTTTTATGGCAACACCCCTGACACACATTTTTGGTTCCCCAAAAATCAATGCGTTGGACAGAAAGTTGCTCATACTTGACGTCCACAATCACTCTTTAATTCCAGGTTGTTATTGAGGCTTCGCATGTGGACATTTAGGGAGTAAAAAAAAAACATCCACGATCCACAGCTTGAATCAGGAGAGTTGATGTTGAAAAGCAGGGTTTATATTTACCCCAAAAATGAAAAAAACCAACATGGACACAGACACGGTGTGAGTGCAAAAAAAAAAGGTAGTGCAGAGTGGTTGGAGCAGGGGGTGGGACACAGCTTTATAGTCATCAATTACCAATAAGGACTCATATTGATTTTTGTTCTGTTTTCTTTATTTAAATATATAAAACAAAACAAGACGGAATGAACATTTCTGAAAAATTATCCACTCAATATGGAAAGAATATGGATAGTCAAACAATTCATGTACGTGAACATATGTAGACAGAGATATATATATATATATATATATATCAACTTCTTAAGATTCCGTTCTTAGTCTATATGAGACCTCAAAGAAACTAAAAGGTATCATAGCTCAAATATCTCCAGATATATATCCACTACCCTGAGCCAATCAAAACCCAACCACTTCCAGCAAATTAGAAAGGATTCCGAACAGTATACTACTAGTATAAAATAATACAGTGTCACACTATGAAATATGTAGTATACTACTTACATAGCGTACACACTGTAGTGTTACATTACACTCTTGTAGTTACCAGACAAACCATACTATCAATCCACTCGCCCCGAGTGCGTAACCATGACAACCCAATACTAATATATCAATTATGTTCCAAACAGAAAATCAAAACCAGAGGATGCAGAGAAAGGAGGGGAGAGAAACTAAAGTCGGCCTCTCTCGTCTCTCAGAGAGAAAGATACGCAGGTGTGTTGTTTACGTTGGCCATAGGAGGCTGTCCAGTCAAAAAGTGGTGGGGCTAAAAGGTCTAGACGTGTCTGGGGCAATGTGCGCCGCCCCCCCCCGCCCCTTGCCAAGGTTGGATTCCTCTGAGGTGCACTGCCCTGCTCTCGTCACCATCAGAGTCATCATCATTAAACCAAGGCTTGTCATTGGTCGATCCTTGCTATGGGAGTGCCCAAGAAAGTTGCATGTTAAAGGTCAACAATAAAGCAGCAGAAATTATGACATCACTATCACAATCAGACAATTATTAGAATCATTCATACATCATACTCATATAATTACATCATTAAATAATTATATCCTCATATTATTTGATCATAATCGATAGCATTATTAAATCATAATCATTATACCACTGTTATATCACAATCATGATGTAATAATTAAAGCAGATTATTATTATGTCATTGTTATATCATTATTACATAATGAAACCATAATCATTATGTCATGACTGTATCATAATAGTATTATCATTAGTCGTTAGTCGGATGTGCTGCACAGGCCCACTATTAATATTACTCATACTTAATTGACTTAAGCTTATTCTTCCGCCTGTTTTTTGCCACGCTGTTGCCACCACAGACACAAAATATCCATCAAATTGTGCGGCTCGATCGGGATCGAGTTGCACATTATTTTTGTAAGAAATCAGTCCAACCGTTTTCGCACAAATCGCAAAAAACGATGCTAAATTTCCCACATCAGTGTGTATGTGGTGGAATGTTCAGAATTAGAGTGGGGAGATCAAAGCCACTGTGCAGAGGAGCTGTAAAAGAAAACTACAAATCTATTAAACTTGCTCTTGGTCCCACAATTTTCACTCCACATACATAATTTAGGAGGAAGATTTGTAGGAAAAATTGTGCTGGTCACATACATGTAACTACGGAAGCAAACGGGTTTACAATTTTTGATTTGTCAGCCTCAACGCAGCAAGTGATCCCTCCAACTGCCTCATTGACTCCCATGTTATTTTGCCTCTTCACTGTGATTCCTTGGTCATTTTAACTTTATCCACACAAATTACACATCCCCATCTTTGGCAACCTCTTCTGATGATTATGATGAAATCTGCAATACGACCTACGTTTTTGTGCGCGGTGGTGTCTTGTTCGGATGGCACCTCGGCAGGCTCTCTGTGTGTTATCACCAGTTCTGCCACCATACAGTTACACACAACTGTTGTTGATTGGAACGCCCTTATTAACTGTTAATTCAAGCCTTCAGCTGTTTCAGGCTGCATTCTAGGGCTGTGCCATATCGTATAGTTTATCGCGCTAAGTATTTTGTCATACCGCGGTAATGATGATAGTTGATTACATAAGTATGCAAGTAAGTACGATTTTATTTATATAGCACCTTTTTTAACACAGGGTTACAGTGTCGCACAGGATACAGAGATATAAATACATAATACATACACATTATAATAGAATGGACAATAACATACATACATACATACATAGAGGCCATAAATAAACAAAAAAATGTAAGCTGTTTAGAGACTGCTGATCTAACAGTGTGAGGCAGACAGTTCCAGAGGGACGGGGCCCTGACGGCAAAAGCGAAATCACCCTTGGATTTGCGGAAGGAACAGGGAATAAACAGGAGACCTTGGTCGGATGATCTGAGTGTCCTAGAGGTTTAATATGGAAGAACTTCAAAAATTTATGAAGGGGCGAGGCCAAGTAGGGCCTTGTAAGTAAGTAGTGTCTTGAAATCTATTCTATACTTTACAGGGAGCCAGTGAAGGGATGCAAGAATAGGTGTGATTTTGGATCTATGGTTGGTAGTATTGATTTGATTTTAGTGATGTTCCATAGTTGGAAAAAGCAGGTTTGAACCAGTTGTTAACATGAAGGTCAACGTTTAAATTCTGGTCAAAGATTACACCCAGGTTTCATGAGAAGGGTTTGACGTAGGTGGCCAGCCCCGTCCAATAGAAGGTGTAAACGTGATAGAAGAAGAACAAGCATGGCTCCTCTACGGCATCATCGCTAGCTCCGTCAATGGACTCCAGCTGGTCCAGACTGGATTCGCCCTACTACTAACACACACAAAGTTCTGGCACCACATCCCCCCCAGGCCTGAAATACCCCCAATGGCTTCCTGTCTCCCTCTGGATCAATTTCAAGATCCTGGACCTCAACTACAAACCTCTCCACCAACTGACTCCCTCATACCTCAATGACCTCCTCTCCCCTTACCAAACCCCTTGACCCCTCAGATCCACCTCAACTGGCCTTCCTTTACCTGCAAGTCCAGCCTACGCAGTTTTGGGGACAGAGCCTTCTCCGGGGCAGCTCCCAGGCTCTGGAACTCAATCCCCCAAGACATCAGAGACTCAGAGTCCCTCTCAATCTTACAATCCCAACTCAAGACCCATCTCTTCTGCCTTCTCTTAGCCCACCCCCCATCCATTCGTGTGTGTTTGTGCTGTTTGTCTGTTGTTTTTATCTCACTACCACTACCCCTTAACAAGTGCCATTTATTATAAGAATTACCATAAACATTATTGCATTATATCCTTATCATTAGAATAATTACAATAATTAGATTAATTTACTTACGCGGAGACACAGACAAGCAGACAGATAGGCAGACGGACAGGAAGGTCGATACAGACAGACAGATAGGTCAACAGACAAATACACAGACAGCTAGGTAGGCAGACAGACAGGCAGACTTACCAATCTAACAATTGACTTTCTGAAGGGAGGACAGATCATGTGGAAGCGTGGAATCATCACATTGAAAACTTCTTCCTTGTTGGCTACACACAAACACACATCACAATAGTATTAGGACTGTAGTACTCTTAAAAGGGCAAAGTGATAGCAAACTTTTTGTTTTACCCAGATACATATATGTGAATCCTTTTGACCAGTTGGCTGATATATGGGTGTTTGAAAAGAAAAAATAATAATCGAAGCAATAGGTATCCATAGGTACTCTAAATCCATAATAATTCCTAGGATTAAAATAGGTATGGCTGTTACCCAGCCTATAAAATGTGTAGTATAGTATATTATGGATGTTACCCAGCCTATAGAAGGTGTATTATAGTATATGATGGGATGCTACCCAGTACAACGTGTAGTATAGTATATTATGGGATGTTAGTTACCCAGTAGAAGGTGTAGTATAGTGTATTATGGGATGTTACCCAGCCTATGGAAGGTGTAGTGTCCCTCCATGTACTCTGAGGTGGTGGAGAAGGTGGTGCAGCTGGCATACTCATGAACCTTTCCGGGCATCATCACGGGATATTCACCTGCGCGCACCACACACACACACACACACACACACACACACACACACACACACACACACACACACACACACACACACACACACCTACTTGAACGTGCCAACACAGCATCGCACACAAACCACTGTACAGCATGACGACATCACCAAAATTGAGAA
>PIJE02000673.1:82653-233027 GCA_002895965.2 Coryphaenoides rupestris | reverse complement strand
TGATTATTTGGATAGGTTATATAGTATCACAAAAAGGACGACTCATGGAAGAAAAGACTCCCTGTAGGAGGTGGTGGTGTATACAGGGCTGTGTTCTGACTGGTTCTAGTCGCAACATAAAACAAGGCAAAGACAAAACTAAATGCATGTCTAGGGACGGAAAAATGGATCTGCGAGCTGGGTGTGTGCGTGTATGAGTGTAATATCAAATGTCAAAATAAAAATTAGAGAGAGAGAGCGGGAGGAGTTTTAGGCCACTTTATGCCCAACTTCACATGGCGCCAGGTGAAGTCCATTAGGGTAATAAGGCCCAATACTACCGCCACCCCTCAACCACGGCACTGCCACCATCGGGCTGATGGGGGTGCAGAGGGACATAACAGCTTGTAATTAAGCTTGTCCACTCACCTCAGGCGAGTAGCTTACATTTTGGGCGAGTCTAATGTATCTTCTGTAAGAGAGTGAGTGAAAATTCAATGAGAGCTGATAACTGTTCCACTAGATAAATGTGTTTTGGGCTGAGAGTTCTAGGAAGGAGGGAGGGGCATTGAGACTGAGACATTATCCCCATGGTAACGGCCCAGGCTAACTTTGTGATAGCTTTTTGTTTTTTTTCTTTACAGTTTACTACCAGTGCTTCCTATACATTGACTTAATTGTGGCGGCCTGCCACAATACCTACATTGACTGCCACAGTCATGGATTGTTGGCTATATAAAATAGGTTAGATCAGTGAATTAAAAAGTATCTATCCCCTTTCTAAAATGCAATTCAAAATAGACACATTTATATTTCCATCCATCCATCGATCCATTTTCGTCCGCTTATCCGGGGCCGGGTCCGTGGTGGGCAACGCGCTAAGCAGGGCCCCCCAGACTTCCTTCTCCGCAGCAACACTCTCTAGCTCCTCCTGAGAGATCCAGAGGCATTCCCAGGACAGATGAGATATATAATCCCTCCAGTGGGTTCTGGATCTGACCCGGGGTCTCCTCCCAGTTGACATGCCCAGAAAACCTCTAAGGGGAGGTGTCTGGGAGGTCCTGATCAGATGCGTCTGGGAGATCCTGATCAGATGCCTGAAACAGCTAAACTGACACCTTTCGACGCGGAGGAGCACCTCCGGATGTCTGAGCTCCTCGCCCTATTTCTAAGGCTTAGCCCAGCCACCCTGCGGAGGAAACTAATTTCGGCCACTTGTATGCATGATCTCATTCTTTCAGTCACTACCCAAAGCTTGTGACCATAAGTGAGTGTTGGAATTGAGATGGACTGGTAAATCAAGAGTTTCGCCTTCCGGCTCAGCTCCCTTTACACCACAACGGACCAGTACAGCGCCCCCATTAATGCAGACACCGCACCAATCCGTCTGTCCATCTCCAGCTCCATTTTATCCTCATTGTGAAGACCAGAGATACTTGAACTCCTTCGCTTCAGGCAGCAACTCACTCCCAACCCGGAAGGAGCACTCTAGCGAACAATGGCCTCAGACATGGAGATGCAATTCTGAGGTCCTCAAACCAGACACTTTCCTCCCCTGCCTTGAGAGTCTGTCCATGAAAATCACAAACAGAATCGGTGACATGGGACAACCTTGTCGAGTCCAACACCCACTGAGAATGTGCTTGACTTTGTGCCGTGAATACGGACACAGCTCTCACTTTGGTTTTACAAGGACCAAATGGCTCATACCAATGGCCCCGGTACACCATACTCCTGCAGTAGCCCCCACAGATACCCCGGGGGTCATAAGCCTTTTCCAAGGTCACAAAGCACATGTAGACTGGATGGACTGGAACTCCCATGCCCCCCTCAACAACCCTGCAAGGGTAAGGAGCTGGTCCACTGTTCAAAGACTGTTCCCCTCCCAGGTCTGGCTCCAGAAGGGGGCCCCGGTTTCCCTTGTCCGGGCGAGGGACAAGTTTTTGGGATGCCTTTTCATATTAGGGTTTTAGTCTGGCCCCTCCCCTGGGACCACTTTGCCTTTGGAGACGCTAACAGGGGCTATTGCCCCAGACAACATAGCTTCCAGGGTCACCGGGGCACCCAAAACCCCACACCGCGATAAGCGGTGTAAGTAGTGACAACTAATTACCCCCTACTAATATTTTTAACATCACATATTATAATTTATCTGGGAAGTAAACAAGATTTGTGGTACACATTTCTTTTATTTTTTCAATTATTAACAAAAGTACTTGAATGTGAATAAGGTGCCAGATTGCATGAAAAAGCATCAAAATAAAGCTTGTTTAGCAAAATGTTTTCCCCAGGGGCAGCCCACCCACAGTGGTCTGGGCTAAGCCCCCAAAGTCCCCAAGTCCTGGGAATCATCCTGAACGAAAGAATGTATTAGACTGAATCCAGTAGCGGGCCGTGGAGTCTTGGCCTGGGCCTTCTCCTTCTCAGGCCCGATAGATGGACAACCCCCCTCCCCCTGCCCCATACACATGCACGCACATAACAGCCAACTACCACCATCAAATTACGTAAGTCAAAACATGCAAACTACGTTATTTCTTCCATACAAAACAAGTCCATTATACAATCATCCCTCCTGACACACAGCATGGTGGTATTACACAGCCACCCTTTCAGATTCACTCATGCTGCTCAAAAATCTGACAAAAATACAATATCACCAGATTAAAGGAAAAAGTTTTACAACACACTCAAAGCTGCAAATTCGAACATTGTCACCCATCTTAATCAACTACAAAAGTTATAAATAACACAGCAGCACTCACCAATCACCTGAAGACAAAATCCATCCTGTGTTCCTTTTTCCCTTCCCCACATTTCCTTTTTCTTTTGAAAACATCGGCTTGAAAAAGGAATCTGAAGCAAATCTGTGACGCTATCAACTTCTCCGTTACTAGCTGGCATTCTCTGTCCCCAACAGTTGCAGCAAGGCTAAGTAGCTAATGTTAATGCTCACAAATAAATAACTCCACTTGATTGGTTGATTTTAGATGACCACCTGGGGCCAGCTAGCAGGGCGTGGGGGTGTAACCATCCCCACACATCAAATTTTGATTAACTTTATATTCACACCGAATACAATATACAATAAACATACAATATAATACATATATACTGTACATAATACAACATAGAATATAATACAATAAAATGCAATCCATTTAATACAGTTTCTATTAGCAGAGCCTACAACACAGGACTCAGAAGGGCTAGGGGGGTGGAGCTGGAGTAGTAGCTGGAAACTGACTGCCTAGAAACATAGGCTGCAGTTCCAGCTCCAGATAGTGTGTTGATGGTTATAAGTCTCTCTTTTTAAACGAAGACTAATATTTAATAATTTATTTAGCTATAACAAATAATAATTATACATTTATTCAATTCTAAATAAAATATATTTTATTTACAAAAAAATGTATCTCTTAAAAGTGGTAGGGCCTGCAGAGAAGGCCCTGACGAACCTCCACTGGCTGAATCCCATTTCATATTTTTACCCTTCTTTTTTTCAATTACCCCTTGCTTTTTGACTCAGAACAGTTATGAGACTGTACCCCCGCATCCTCAGAACATTCTACTCCTGTACCATCGAGAGTGTTCTTACAGGATGCATCACCGTCTGGTACGGGAACTGCACCGCACTGGAGCGTAAAACACTACAGAGGGTGGTGCGGACGGCCCAGTACATCGTTGGAGGTGAGCTTCCCTCCCTCCTGGATATATACACCAGGCGGTGCGTGGCCAAGGCCAAAAGGATTATTAAAGACAATAACCACCCCAGCCACGAACTGTACACACTTCTACCGTCAGGCAGGCGATACCGCAGTATCAAGTGCCACACGAGCAGACTCAGAGACAGCTTCCACAGTCAGGCCATCAGGCTGCTGAACAAGTTTGGCATCAATGTCTAAGTGCTAGTGCTAAGTGTTACTGCTAGTGCTAGTCCTGGTGATAAGTGCTAGTGTTACTGCAGGAGCTAGTGCTGGTAGCAGTGCTAAGTGTTGGTGCTAGTGCTGGTGTTACTGCTAGTGCTGGTCCTGGTGCTAGTGTTACTGCTGGTGCTGGTGCTAGTACTGGTGTTAGTGCTAGTCCTGGTGCTAGTACTGGTGTTAGTGCTAGTCCTGGTGCCAATTGCTGGTGCTAGTGTTGTGTTGACTGTCTGAGAAGGTACTCTGTGACATTCTGTGAATGTCAGCATATAACAATGTATATTTTAGTACATTGATTTATATGAATATTGCTCACCTGGATATTTTTGCTGTATATTCCATTTCATTTTATATTTCATTACTTATTTACACAGAATTTCTATTCATAGTTCTATTTTGCACAGTTCTATTTCTATTTTGTAGTTCTATTCTATTTTGTATTCTTTTATAATTACTGTCGGTTGTCAGGCGTTTTGCACAAAAAGTTTTTCACTCACTGCTTATACTCACGTGTAAATTGTGAAGTGACAATAAAATACTTGAAACTTGAAACTTGAGTAGTGGTTGAAATATTTTCCGATAAAATGGGACAACCCTTCAGGACCCAGATTTGTCATCAGTAGTCATTGATAGTTTTTATGAAACAGACGCAACAAGTTTGTTACACTGGACATTTCAAATCTCACAATGCCGACTTCAGCTATGATGATTTCTGTTGCATGAGCTATAGCACTGCTCTGTGTTTATAATTTTTTTTTCTGTGGTCAATATTCTATACAAATGACACCCATCTAACTTAAGTGCCATTCAACTGTATATGTCACTGTGATATGTGAGGGGACATGATTAGTGCCGCCAGGTTGAGACAAGGGGAGCGGAGCGGCAAAACACCTGTGATTGACGCAGCTGTAGGGGATGAGTGTAATTAGCGTGATGATATTTATTTTACACCCGTTTACTCTCCTCACAGTAAGTCTGGGTACGAACGGCAAGGGAGAGCTCTGCCACATCTCCGACGCTGTACCCCTCTACACAAAGAACTATGAAGAACTATGTTATCCCTCTGTTGATTCTATTAATGATTTATCTATCTTAAACGCGGTTGAGCGATTTGTGTTGGAATTAAAAACAACTAACGATTTGTCAGACCGATTCCATCCTCTCCTTTTCGGCAAGAAGAACCTGAACACGCCAAAGAAGTGGCATTGTGGCAATTGAACTTTGCTACACCTTTCAAAATGTGATTTGTGTGAACTAGTGGAAACTATCCCAGACATTCAAAATAATACACAATTGTGGATAGCGTTTGCCACCACTGCAGTTCAGTGAACCTCTGAAAAACCTCAGTTTGGAGACCCATGTAGCCCTACCACTTGGAGATTGGACTACCACTTGGGCACTGGGACACAATGTAACATTTAAAAGTTGGGCTGTCGCAATGCAGACATATAATTTAATCTGTGAAACAATTCAATGGACCTTTCCCTATTCAAGCAGCAAGTCCCGCCCCCCCTAGTTACTGTTGCTATGCCCCACAAGCTTTCCCACAGCTCTGCAGCATGTTAGTAATGTCCACTGAACAACGCCCCCCTGCTGATGATTCTCTCTCAAGGGTTCCTGACAATATCGCTGTATGTTATTTACCAAATGCCGCTACTTTATCTAAGAGAGTTGTACAGAAAGGCCTGAACTATTTGACACAAGGATATATCCATGACATTAGGATTTCGGACGGAGCAGACGACAACATAAAACTTGATCTATGCGGAAGATACAAACGCCTCACAAACTCCACATTGAAATTCGTCAGGACAAAATCGTGGAGTCCTACTGCACATGTAAAGCAGGGTGAGTACGTTAGTGATGTGTTTACAATGAAAATAAGCCTAAGATCTGCTAACTACTAGCTACAATGGGCTAATCACCTAGCTATGCTAATCACACGATGGCGCGGTAGCACCATTTGTAGCACAATCTGGTCCTAGCGAAAAAAACATTTCACTGCTCAATGTACCTGTACACTGAAATAGGTGACAAATAAACCTTTGAGTTTTAACTAATTAGCGAGCTTTGTAGCTTTTTGTGTCGGCGCTGCTGTAAATTGATGTGTGGAGTCGCTATCAACCATTTGATTGTTGCACTTGTGAACTTTCAGTGTTTTAAGTACATCATAAAAACCACTGCGTTCAGTAATTGCCTTATCAGATACAGCACCTGTAAATAACTCGGACCAAATCTCAATGAAACGCGCTCCCTGTAATCTCTGGATATCTGTGGTCATTATTGCACGTTCCCCAAGCGCATCTAAGAACCATGTTGTTCTAACTAAATGTAGCTGTAGTCTAATCTATGAACACAACAACGCGGGACAAGCTTTGTTTGTGGGACATCATGGCGGCTCTGTTGCAAGGGGCGTGGTCTTAAGAAATCAGGCAATCTTATTGGTTATTATTCTCCGCATGACTGACAGTGTGGAAAGGTCCATTGGTTAAAACTAGGGGTGTAACAAATAACCGATTTGAATCGGAAAATCCATTTTGATTTAAAAGATGCGAGTGCATCGGTACACGGACCCCTGGATCGGTCTAAACGTAGCATGAACCGGCCGATGGCCCGATCACAAAGTTATGAATCGGTTTTATGTTGTTGCTGTGCTGCTGAATCCTCCGTCTGCTCAGTGTCTGCAGCACTCTCTCTCTCGCTCGCTCTCTCTCTCTCTCGCTCTCTCACACACACACACACTAAACTCTCGCGAGACTTGTCATAGTAACGTTAGATAGCGCTCTTTTTGCGAGGGAAAGACAAAAAATGAATTCCGCTAAGCATCGGCACTTTTCGTTTCACTGCACATCCTATGTGTATGTGACAAATAAACATCTTGAATCACACTATATATATATATATATATATATATATACAGTATATCATGCACACCTAGTTACCCCTTGGTTGTGTAGGGTTAGGGTTGGGGGGCAGAGGGTTAGGTTTGGGTTGTTTGAAATAAAGCCTTGGGTTCAGGTTGGGGCTCAGTATAGGGTGCATACCTGAAGATCTGGTCTCTGATGATGGGATATTCTCCAGTCACAACATTATTGACGTAAGTAGTAAACCAGTCTGTGAAACTTGTGCCTGCAGACAGACAGACAGACAAACAAACAAAGTAAAGCCATGTTTCCACCACAGGACCTTCACCCAAGAACTACGAACCAGTGGAAGATCATTTTCAGTGAAGAAACCAGCCTCTAAATTATGTTCTGGGGACTTATTTTGCCCCCCAAAAGTCCCTGCTAGAGGGTATGCACATTCCAAACGTTCAGGAACTTTGAAGGTGAAGGAGGGGCTTGGAGTGATGAACATTTCTCCGTCTCGGACATGGAATGTACTGTAATGTACAGACATGTACTGCAATACCTCGTAAAAAACATAAAAGGTCCTTTTACATCAGGTAAGTAATGAAGAAACGGCACAAGAGAAAAAAATACAAACTAAATCTCTATTGACATCAGTAAAGACGCAAATATAATAATTAATTGCCTTCCTATAGTGCTTTAATATATGCAGCATTTTCGAATAACAGTCACGCTGGTGAAAAAACCCTCAACCTCATACAGCCTAGTGTAGATGAGCTGAAGGAAGTTCAGAAAAAGTAGTTCCTCAGATTAAAAAAATACAGTATTTTCTTTACCTTTCGCTTGAGCCGGTCTGTTTGTTATCATGTCTCCCGAAGTTTGCGGCATTGCAGCAGCTGGTACACCCTCCTCCCTGCCCATTGCCCCTCTCTTTCTTCTTGTCCGCTCTTCAATTTCTAGGAGCTTGTCGTCAGTATACTCCAGCTCAAATACATTGAGTTAACTACCGTTTCAAAATCGGCTAAATATTCGGCAATGACTAGATAACATTAGTCCAACAAACTCAACAGAACTCAACTTCCGTGACTCCCAGGTTGCAAAGCGAACTCCTTGCGGGAGACACAATAGCAAACGGACCGAATCAAACAAAAGGTAAAGAAAAAACTTGTATGCGTCTGTACTGGCGTCATTTCCATCATGTTGTCAAACACTTATAACAATCTGAGCCTGCCAGCGGCAAAGGAAACACTTTGTGACATACGTACACGGATGGTGATTGCCCCTAAAGGATTACATTAGAGAACGCTTGAGTTGCACAACTGAAGCGTTCTCCTTCAGTACTAGCCCAAATCCCAACGTTTTCCTTTTTGAGATTACAAATGAATATTTTCCATGTTAGATGTGATCAGATTAAGATTACAGATGAAGTGATAAAATTCATAGATTACAGATACATAGATTGCTGATTACATGTGATCATATT
This sequence comes from Coryphaenoides rupestris, assembly GCA_002895965.2. NCBI lineage: Eukaryota > Metazoa > Chordata > Actinopteri > Gadiformes > Macrouridae > Coryphaenoides > Coryphaenoides rupestris. Next base: position 224,793 of record PIJE02000673.1, on the reverse strand, counting down.
AATAAATTATAGATTGATGTGATCATAAGATTACAGATCAGATGTGATGAAATACATGACAGATCAGATACGCTGGGATTTTGCGAATTAGATGTGATCAAATGAATAGACTACAGATTAGTCTGTACTCACCTGTTATGAACATGTCTATGGCAGAGGGGTCTTGGGCCATCTGGTCCTAAGGATAGAAGATGTTCATTTCAGGATTATCTTCCGTAGTATTAGTGTAATAAGGTGTAGTGGTAGAAGGGGGTTAGGATTAGGTGTGCAGTGGGTCTGTACTTTTTCAGCCCCTTCACATCGGACTCAAGCCTATATTATCTGATTATCGGCCTATCCGATCATCAGGCAGCAGATATTCCTGAAGTTACAGTAAACATCAAAATTGTATGATCTCTCTATTATGACAAGCATGCCCAGTTCCCCAATTACACTGCAAAATGCCTGAAAACAATGCACTTTGTTGTGATATACAGGTAACTATAAGGAGATAATTTATTTATGCAGCAGAGCAATATCTCTGAGTAACATGCCAGCTGCTAGTGCAACTAGACCTTATTTTAGATACAATATTGTGAAAGTAACATCACCTGCCATTGGTGTTTCTACATGTTATAGGTAGCCGAGTCATAATAACATATGCTAATGTTGATTCTCGTCGAGCTAACTTGAATGCAATAAAGTTATTTCTTGTACGTCACTTACTGACTTGTTCCACATGGCACTTATTGTACAAGGCTGGTCAAGTACAAGTAACATCACTCAAGTGTGTCCTGAAGGTATCTGACTGTTTTGTACATAGTTTCCTTCCAATAGTACTGTATGTGTCAAAATGTTTGGAGGTTGAGATCTAAAAACAAATGTTTAGGTTTATTGAGTGATACAAATGACAAATGGGTATGCAAATTTCAAGATTTCTCTCATCCCAGAGGTGGGATCAATGTTCCCACCTATGGAACAACCGAGCTGTTGGAAAGTGAGAGTGCGGTATACAGTATACAACAGATATTATTCTGTTTGTCCGCAAAGTCTGCTTGAAGAGTGGGCTGCTTTTTATACTAGATGCGACGCGTGACTTTGAGCATGGGGTAAATTACGTGACCAGAGTGACGGAGAAGTTCTAAGCGATTCTGATGGAAACAGGCCAGGCAGCCGCGATGCACATCTGTCAACAGTACAACGATTTCTAGTTCACGGTCAACTAAAAGAAAAATGGGAGCAATAGCGCAGAAAAAAATTTGAGGGAACATTGGGTGGGGCGATCACAGCCAACTGTATATATACTTTGTTTCTGAATAAATGTTGAATCATTCCCAGCAAACACTTCTTCGTGTCAGTGATCCCCAGGCCTAATATGCTTACAGAGATTACACAGAACCAGAAACTCAGCCATTTTAGATGACCGCTAAAAACAGCGCAGAACACTAGACATGTAAAAATGTGCAATTTCTGAAAATGCATATGGTTGCATGAGCCAACTTGTCCATGCAATTTTCTGTGAGCATTCCAATATGCTAATTATAGTGAGGTTTATACAACAAGCTACAAGTCCCTGGGCCACATAGAAGCAGACTTTGTGATTGATTGAAAGATTTGCATGCATCACATGATTCGGCTAAGTAGCATGTGTACCACATTTTGTGTCCTCTCATGTTTCATGAGACTTTGACTTAAAGAACGCTCTGGTGGATTGCTCTCCACCGCAGGAGACTGAGTGATGGCAGTTGAACTTAAGAGGTCCCAGCAAATATCGTCCAGACCTTGCTGAGACCAGACACTGTAGGGCCTCAGCCATTCAAAATGGTTCAAATGGTTTACTGCCCATGTAAACATTTGTATCTTGGAAAAAAAAACTGATTTTGTGTGTGTGTGGGGGGGGTGAAACTGTGTTAAAAGGCTCTGTTACACTATGCTGCACGTTCAGTCTCTCGGCTCAGTCTCTACCAGAGGGCCCAGTCTCTACTCAGGCACACTCTACTAGGGGCTCCTGGGGGCTCCCAGGGGCCCACTCTCTCCTAGGATGGAGACATGCTTCCATTAAAATGCTCTTGGTCCTGCATCCGCTAGCGGATGAGGAGGGTGAGGAGGGTAGGGTGAGGAGGGTAGTGTTGAGAGATACTAACAGGACAGTGGTAGAAGATGTCCGAGAGGTTGCGTCCCTCTGTGGCCTCCAGAGACAGGTACTGACTGAGTCCTGTGTGGAAGCAGAAGGTGAGGGGGAGACACTGTTTCATCCCCTTCCTCTGCTGGAAGCCGCCGGCAGCCGTCTCTACATCCAGTAGGTCTTCAGACCGGTAGTGGTTAGACAGAGTCATGCTGCCCATCAAACTATAGAGAGAAACACAAAGAAAGAAGACAGTTTGCGTTTTTTTAGTATTTGTATTTTTTTTCTCCACATCTTTTGCACAAATGCATTGGCACTCACAACATACAAGCGAGATACACTTTTGGACAACTTTGGTCTACCACAAAGTTTCTGGTATAGTCTTTCCATCAATTCCGTGTGGCCAGCAGACAGTACAAGAAAGCCACAAAAAGGCGACGCATCTACAGGGAAACACCAAAGGAAACAGAGCAGGGTTCGGAACAGGCTGAAAGTCCAGGCCCACCATCCACATCTGCTCAGCATCATTTTAGCTAATGTGCATTCTCTGGAAAAGAAGTTATATGATTTTAGGGCGAGAATTTGATTTCAATGGGACATACAGGACTAACGTTTTTTGTCTGACGGAAACATGGCTATCCCCGCTGATCATTTGCCGAGTCCTTCTCTGTTTTCCAAGCAGACAGGGCGGAAGAGTCAGGTAAACCCAAGGGTGGAGGGATTTGCTTCATGACCAACAACACGTGGTGAAACCCTAAAGATATTAAGACTCTTGCCATCCATTCCATCTTCCCCGGGAGTTCAGTACAGTCATCAGTACAGCCGTCTACATCCCACCACAAGCAGGCACTGATGTGGCACAATCGGACCTACACGATGTGCTATGTCGGCACCAGACCCAACATCCTGACGTGGCTGTCCTGACCGCCAGGCCCCAAGTCGTCAGGGTGGGCAGACACACCTCCAAACCCCTCACCCTGAACACAGGATCCCCCCAGGGTTGCATCCTCAGACTGTACTCCCTGTACACACATGACTGTTTACAACGCACCTGACCCCAATGACTCTCCCTGCAGGTGGTGAGCCCACAGGGAGGTGACTCCACATCGTCTTTTCGGGCTTGGCCCGGCCGGATCCAGGCCCGGCTACCAGACGCTCGCCGACGAGCTCCCTCCCAGGTCTGGCTCCAGAATGGGGCCCCAGTTTCCCTTGTCCCCTTCATTTGGCTTCAAGAAACTTTGCATTCAGAGGCAAAACCTCAAATTTAGATGTGCATAATGGCACATTTCTTGACACTCTTGAATTGTTGTCACATTATGATCCCTTTTACACCAGCACTTGGACAAAGTAAGGCAAAAGAAGAAAGGGTGTCAGCTAACCCATTATCTCAGTGCTGAGACTCAGAATGGGTTAATTGAGCTCTATGGCAAAAGAGTGCTGAACACTATCCTGGCAGAAAGAGAAAATTCTATCTATTACTTTGTTATATGTGACTCAACACGAGACATAACTCACACTGAACAGAAAGTCTTATTAATGAGATATGTACATAGAGACACAGATAGTGGTATTTGGGAGATAACCGAGAGGTTCATTCAATTCAAAGACTTTTATAAAAAGAAAATTTCCAAAATGATTCAAGCAGCATTGCAAGACAGTGGCATACCATTATTACTGTAGAGGACAAGGATATGATAATGGAGCCAACATGTCAGGACAGGTGAAAGGAATGCAAGCTGAGATTTAAAAGCCAATCCAATTGCTACATACTCCCCCTGGTGGGTGTACATGCAGCTCAGTCATCTCCTGAAGTCTTTTTAGGCTCTCTTAATCATCTCAGCAATCTTTTCAGTACTAGTCCAGAGCGTTGGGCGATCTAGAAGGAAAAAACAGGATGCTATTTCATCGTCTCTCTGACACTCGATGGAGTACCCGCATTGCTGGGTCATCATTGTCGCACTAGAATGCATCTTAGCCACATGCAACCTGACAAGTGAAGCCAGCACATGGTCTGAAGAATTATTTCAAAACCTTTGATGCAGTCGTCCTTCTCAGTGTGTCGGTCCTACCGTGCATTGAGATCCTAAATATGATTCTTCAGGCATTAACAATTTTTCTGGATATTGAGGCTGCAAACATCAAGAAACTTCAAGATGAAATACACGCTATTCATAATGAATGAGACTCTCTGCTCACTGCCTTATCCTAGCATAAAAATGGTAAATAGTAGATAGTAGCAGCAACATGTGATGACACTGCCTGTGACTTGTGTGTGAATGGGCTTTCAGCAAATTGAAACTCGTGAAAAACTACCTGAGATCAACAATGTCCAAGGATGGACTGAACAGCCTTGCATTTCTCCCCATTGAAAGCCAATTAGTACAATAATTGGACTTTAAATAGAAATGATTTTGCCAACACGAACACCCGTACTGGGTAATAAAACCCAACCTCATGTGTGTCAGCATCAGTTCCCGAAGATGCATCAAAGATTGATGTGAGACTAACTAATTAAGATTTTTTTAATCATTGCAAGATTGATCGCCTTATCCTAAAAATATTAACATGTTATGTTATTTTTCTTTCTCCAGCTTCCTCAAGCTTTAATAAGTTTGCTTCCCACATGCTTTTGAACCACTACTGTGGGCTTGTATCATAAAATAGATTAAATGTACTGACATTGTAAAGACTAATGTATAGGCTACCACTTATACTACGTCTCAATATTACTTAGCAATATTACCCTTCATCCTCATGTGCAATATTCCTCATATGCAATACTACTTCTCACTACTACTTCTCAATACCATTGCCAACTTGTTCCGTTTACTGAATATCTTACCTATATTTTTCCTTCGGCTTATTCACTGTAAATGTATTTTATTATTTTATTGTTTATTATTCTATTGCTATGCTTATGTTGTTGGTATTTTGACCAACCTCTGGCACAAGAATTTCCTTCGGGATTCATAAAGTTCCATCTTATCTTCTCTTATCTTATTGGAAAGCTGGGTATTTTTCTCTTGTTTCTGCACATAAAACATGACACTAGTGAAGTCTTCTTCAGTAGTTTTTTTATTATGTAGTATAGTAAGCATTTTCTCAATGTACGGGTTGGAAAACTAAGATGGTATTTTTTTAAGCTTTGTCTCAAAGCTTGGGAGTGAATACTTATAATAATGTTCTCTTCCGCGTGATACTCCAAGCAAACCTCATTTAACCATATTGTAAATGTATCACACAGTAATATAGGTGAATGATGATCCAAATTACATAAAAAAGCATTTATTTTTATTTTTATAAATAACGTTTGTTTTTTTTGCCCGGTCGATCAGCCATGGTGGGGCCCAAAATGATGTATTTTCACGGGGCCCAAAATGCCTTGCGGGGCCCCTGCCAAAGAATAGTTTGTTGAGCACCATCCAACTAAGATTCCTGCCTGTAAGACCACCTTCTTCCTACAGTTTTAGGTAGGAGTTGGCAATAGGCTTAATGTTGTGTTAGCGATAACCATGCCTTATGCTGTACATTCATTTGTATGCATCAAATAGTCGCACAATATGTTGATGCAATACACCGTTAGAAAGCTTGGAATCTCAGGATTCGATGCCCATACATGATCCGTTGTCCACAGCAGTTACTAGTCGTCTTATTGTTTTTTTAATAACATAAGTTAGGCACCAACTGAATAAACTCAAGCAACTGTGGGTGCTTACCATGGCGGATTATCCACAGACATAATCCGAAAGTCAGTCAAAGACAGTCTTGATAACACGATAAGAGTCCAGAGAAGTATCCCTGCTGTCTGATCCAAAGTGACCAAGCTAAAATAGATTGCAACAGATGCAGTACTCAAACCATGCTCAAGAAGGCACACCAGTGCCTCTACCCTCTACCCCCTACAGTGCCTCAGGAAATGCGGCATAAGCACACGATGACATATAAACTTCTCCCGTGGCAGCATAGAACGCGTTCTGTCGGGTGGTGTCGCTGTATGGTATGGCAATACCACTACTCAGGACAGCAAAGCCATCCAGAGGGTCGTCAGGATGGTGGAAAAGATCACTTTGTGCGGGTGTGCACTTCCATCCATCGAGGAGATGTTTCGGTGTAGGGGTCTGCGTAAGGCCAGCTCCATCATACAGGACCACAATCTCCCTCGGCACCAACTGTTCTCCCACTGCAGTCTGGTCGCCGGTTCCGCAGCATTCGAACCAGGACAAGCAGGTTCAAGAACAGTTTCTACCCACAGGCAGTACACCTACTGAACTGCTCATCACTCAATTATTGGACTTTTTGGTTGGACTCTGAATTTACACTATAGGATCATCGGCCTATTGTTGAATTATTGGATTTCCACCATTTTTTTGGAACCATTATTGGATTTTTTGGACGATTGTACTATTGTATGTACACTACAGAATAATCAGGGTGATTTAGAACCACCCTCCCGACAATCCTGGAGGGTCGGCAACCTTACATGTCATGTTTGGAAATCAAATTAATTAGGAATCATGGTCTTTGTCCTCATTTTGGCGAGTTTCTTTTTGTGTGATGAAGGCCTGCCATGTAAATGTTTGTTTTTTTCCAAGCTTTATTTGCTCTCGTCGTTGTTTCAGCAGCCGATTGGACCATTGGACAGACGGACTATTATTGGACTTATAATCACACTAGACTTACACAACTGGATGATCTGACTATTGTTGGTATATTGGATCTGCATCTGATGATTACTTTATTTGTATTTTCTTGGATTATTATTGGATTTATTGGACTATTATTGGACTTACAATTACATTAGACTTACAGGTGTAGACCTTCAATTGCATTAGAAACTCTGCTATATAGTATGCAGGCACTCTCACTGTACCATACTGCACTGGTAACTTATCATTTATCATTGTACTTTATCATCACATGTTGCCGCTACTATTTACTAGGATGCTAGGATAAGAATACTACTGTACTGCACGCCGGCACTTTCTATACATGTTTGCACCAACAGCCAGATAATTGCTACTTTATTTGTCACTCTTTTTACTTTGACCTATTTTTACTTTCACACTTTTTACTTTTACCCACGTATTAGGTACTATATTACTAATTGTTCAGAATTGTATTAGTATTTATGTTTAGAAGAATACGGTTCAGAAGAAAACTTTTGTTAGAGTTGTTTAGAATTTGTTTAGAAGCGAATGGGGAGTAAGCATTCCATTGTAGTTGTCACATATGGCAATAAAAAAATCTTCAATCTTGAACCAAGGATGACATCTATCTTCACAAATGGATGGAACATGAGAATAAAAAGAACATGACAGCACAAGGACACGTTAGATCAACTTTCTTCCTTCTCCTATATGATTAATATATATTCCTTCTCCTATATGATTAATATATATAGTTAATATTCCGAACAATTTCACACAGCAAACTTGTTGTTACTGATGTAATGGTTTTATAGAATTTTGTGGGGGAAAAAAAAGATGTTGTGGATGTATTGCAATTTGGACACAAATACATTTGTTTAATTAAATGTTAAGAATTAAATTCTGGATTAGAATTGTATCTTATTACAACCTCATAGTGGTATATTTCAATTTAGCAATATGCAGGCATTTTGCGGATCCATATACAAACACTGCCAAACAGGCCTGCATAATAACTTAAATAACCTGGAACGAAATTATTGACAGCAGAATCATAACGGTATGTATTATTTTACCACAAAACAAATTTCAGCTCCCCAAACGAAATATCAGTGCAAATATTTGACACTTTCTCATGTGCATTAAACACACACATGAAATGTGCGTAAGCACGTATCATCAAGATTTCTTTATTGCCATATGTAAATGATATTATTGTCAATAATATATGTATAATTGTAAATACATATATGTAAATCATATAAAAATAAATACTAAAGCAACTCTGTAGTAATATAGTACTAGTAAGTACGTTAAAAGTAAAAGTGACAGGTAAAGTAGTAATACTCTGTTGGTGCAAACATTTTATAAAAGTGTCAGTCCAGTAATATTCTTATCCTAGCATAAAAATGGTAAATAGTAGATAGTAGCAGCAACATGTGATGATAAAGTACAATGATAAATGATAAGTTACCAGTGCAGTATGGTACAGTGAGAGTGCCTGCACAGTTTGTAGCCGAGTTTCTAGTGTAATTGAAGGTCTACCCCTGAAGTCTAATGTAATTGTAAGTCCAATAATAGTCCAATAAATCCAATAATAATCCAAGAAAATTAAAATGAAATAATAAGATGGTAAATCCAATAAACCAACAATAGTCCGATAATCCAGTTGTGTAAAGTCTAGTGTGATTATAAGTCCAATAATAGTTCATCAGTCCAATGGTCCAATCGACCGCTTAAACAACGACAAGAGCAAATAAAGCTTGGAAAAAACATTTACATGGCAGGCCTTCATCACACCAAAAAGAAACTCACCAAAATCAGGACAAAGACCATGATTCCTAATTAATTTGATTTCCAAACATGACATGTAGATTTGCCGACCCTCCAGGATCCAGGATTGTCGGGAGGGTGGCTCTAAATCACCCTGATTATTAGTGTGTACGCAACATTATCCTCACACTGGAAGAAGTTTTTTCTTCTCAAAGACAATACAAGTTGGTGTCAGTAGGCCAGGCTCCGATTTTCTCGTGAGAGCTGGAGGCGGCTGCAGGTGCAGCGTGACACATTCCACCAAAATGTATTGTTCAGTTACTGGTTGCTTCGCGATTGCAAAGTTGCCAAAGTGCCACCCTAGGCAATGATTAGTGCCTCGACATGGACACATGTTTTAAAGTGTGCATCAAGGGAATCAGCAATTTCCATAAGCTGAATGACAGCCTCTGTTTGGTAGCATATATTTCAGCTCTATATTCTCTCTGGATAGGCAATTAGGCTATTATTCCAGACCACAATGAATGAAATGAAAGGTCAACTGAATTAATTGGAAAGCACAAACACATGTGTAACTACAATAGAGTCATTCTATGGACCTCTATAAAATTGGCATTGTAAAAATAAGCCATTGAGAAGAAAATAAATGTATTAATATGTCTTTGTGATGCATTTAGAACCTAGCGTAGCGGCCAACTTTGATTACGTCAGAGCTGACATTACGCAGATGATTATTTACTAGGACCTACTACTGAGAAAAAGTAAGTTGTTTGCATCCCAGGATACGGACTCTGGTACCACTAGTTGGAAACAGCAGTATTTGACAGACAGGTAGGGAGACAAGACTTGTCAAGAGACAGACAGGTGGATGGACAGAAAGACTGACACGGACTGCGGTACCACTACTTTGACAGACTGACGTAGATTGGGCGGACAGATAGGTACACAATCAGATGGACGCGTAGAGAGGTAGACAGATACAGACCCTGGTACGACTAATTTCTGTCCGTTGTGCAGGCGGTAGGAGCAGCGGTAGTCGTTTGGCAGTTTGAAGCCAATCTGAGTCTCAATGGAGTCAAGCTCCTCCTCCTTGGCTCCATCTGAAAACATGGCAACAACTTAAACAGGAAACAGGAACCAGAGGGGATGGTGGAGAAATGCAATCAAGAGGAGGAGGCGAGTGAAGGGAGGAGGAAGTAGGAGCGACACTATTATGAGGAGGAGAAGGGTGGAGGAGGTTTGAGGGAGGAGGGGGAGAGAGTGGAGGAGGCAGGATAGATGATATCATGAGGAGGATGAGGAGGATGGAGGGAGGCAGGAGGGTGGAGGAGGAGAAGCGAGGGGGAGGGTGGAGGGCTACCTTTGAGAGAAGCGATCATGCGAGGACATCTCTGTGAGAGGAAAGCCTTCAAATTATCCCAGGCCTTCTTCAACACAGCATAGTGTTGGATGTAGCGACCCCAGTCCAGATAATATTGCTTGAACACATTTTGCCAGGAGAGGGTGCTGTCCACCCTGTCACTCCTACAGATATACACATAGATACACTGTTAGGGTTATATAAGGCAGGGGTCGCCAACCTTTTCCCTATTTTGACAAAATGAAAGTGGCCGAAAGCTACTAAGGTTTTATATTATTCATAAAATGTATTCACATCCAGCCAAACCAGCTGAATAAGCTTCTTTTGTGTGAAGATTTACAAAATGTTGATATGTAACACTTTTTTGGCATCTTAGCATCTTAACATTGTATCTTAAATTCAAATATCATTAAAAAAAATCACCAAACACCATCAGAATGAAGACAGCCAGCTGGGCCGTATTGCTGTGGTCAACCAACTCATCACACTGGATCGAAAACCATTTGCACATGTCCAAGTCCTGTTCTACCTGTTTTACAGCATTCGCAGACAGCGCAGTCACTCCCCTTTCCACAGTATTAGCACCAATTGTTAGCACCAAGTTGTACATCGGTAATAGACATACATTTGCTTTTACTTTTATGGTCCTTGATTAAGGTTTCAGCCACCGCAGTCATCGCCTCTTTTACAATTCCGCTACCATTACGACTACATCACTAATCAAACTAGACAGCAGAATAACTCATCTAATTGACAGCTGATTGGCAAATAATCATTTTGTGTTAGAAGGGGGCGGCATGTCTGCATTTGATTGGATAGAAATATAAATAGGTTTACTGAGTGACTTTAAAAAAAAAAAAAAATGTACATTTTCTTTCAACCTTCCTCAGAAACGGGTAGGAAGCTACTGGTACCTCGCGAGCAACGTGTTGGAGACCCCTGGTTTGAGGGTTCAGGGATGGATATATACTGTAGTTAAAATTTGGCAAAATTTGGTTGGTGTAAATTTCAATGTTGTAAAAAAAAATTCTGGGATCTCTTTTTCACCTACCCGGTCTTTTGTGTGCACCCCAAACCATGTTTAGATTGCTTGCTTCAGAAATTAATAAACTTGGGGGAAAAAAGTTTGGGTTTTGTGTTTGTTCGATTATTAATTTATTGTTACAATGCTAATTGGCATTGTATTTTATATCATTGTAAAGCCTGTTTATTTACCTTTACAATGATGTCCAACTTGTATGGATCATGTATTTGTGGGATGAGCAGCACAGCACAGCACAACATGGGTAGCGGCCAAGTAAAATTCTCAAAATTCTCTGCCAATGCGGAGTTGTTTGGTGGATTGGATGATTGAACTCTATCAGTAACAAGGAACAAACAAGACATATTGCGCAGCACCCAGCAGGCCCCATGCACACAGGTGCTGCCAATCAGGTGCCTGGAGCTCAAAACAAGAGTGAAAACCAACAGGAGAATACACTTTGGAGAGAATTTTGGCAAATCTGTGGTTTTGGGGTGCTACCCACATAATCAGCTGTGCTGCTCATCCCACAAATGCATGATCCTTACAAGTTGGACATCATTGTAAAGGTAAATAAACAGGCTGGTATAAAAAATGGCAATTGGCACTGTAACAACAGAGAAATAATCGACCAAACACAGATTTCCTTTTTTTCCGAGTTCATATTAGATTTGACCATCTGAGTAAATCATCCCCTCAACAAAATCAACTCGCTCACTCCACTCACACACCCCTGCTTTGAATGAGTGACATTGTCCTTCTAATGAATGGGTCGACCTTCATTTTTCTATTCGTTATTTCATTATCTTAATATTGTAGGCTGTTTTGTTGCTTTCGTTTACAAATGGAGGAAGTAGAACCAGGTAGTTGTGTGTCGAACTTGAGGATATATTGGGGTGACTTCTGATGTGGGTGCACCTGCAGACAATAACATTAGGTTTGTCTATAGTGTTTTACTCCTACTAAAATTCAGCCGAAAGAAAACTGGAGATGCAGCCTTTGTCAATTACACCCCAAGGCTATGGAACACACTGCCCATAGACATCAGGAAAGCTAGCTCACTAAATATCTTCAATATCTTCATCTTTTTACTTTACAGTAGCTTTTAACTAGGTAGGCCTGAAATGGCACTTTTTAACTTACTTACATTTCAATAATAAAATGTGTATGTTGTAGCCCTGCTGTTTATCATTAGGCTGCTTGTAAGCATAGCAATTTTTGCTTAATCTATGGGACACTACCTGAGTTGCATGCAGAGGTGGAAAGTAACAAAAAAAAATTGTGTACTAAAAACAGGAATTTTTAGGTTTTGTTTAAAGTATTGTACTTTGCAAAATTTTAAATCCCATCCGTTATGGAGTAAAAAAAAAAGTAGGCGTAAACAAAAAAAATCACCCTCTCAATGTCCGGCTTTACTACATTACCCAGTTAAACCTGTTCTTTCAACAGGTTTGACGATATGGCTCCTCTCCACCCTCCCCCCAGCTCCTCTTGTGACCCTTCTCCCCTCCCACCCCCACTCTCCCTCCCCTCCACTCTCCCTCCCACCACCCATCTCTCCCCTCCCTCCTCCCCTCTTCTCTCCCCCCTTGCTCCTCTCCTCTCCTCCCTCTCCTCTCTCCAGGGACAATCACCATCACAGCGGAGGAGGTGAGATGTGAACTCAGCAGACTACGCCCAGGCAAGGCCGCGGGGCCGGACGGCCTCAGTCCCCAGAGTACTCAAGGTGTGCGCGACTCAGCTGTGCGGTGTCTTCCAGCACATCTTCAACCTGAGCATGAGCACGACGACCGTCCCTGTCCTGTGGAAAACATCAAGAAGAGACACCCAAGCAGCCACAGTGACTACAGACCTGTGACCTCACATGTGATGAAGTCGCTGGAGAGGCTAGTCCTGAAGCACATCCGTCACTAGTCGAACCGTCACTGGACCCTCTGCAGTTCTCCTACCAGCCCCGTATTGGAGTGGAAGACGCCATCATCTACCTGCTGCACAGGACTTATTCTCACCTGGAGGAGGCAGGCAGCGTTGTGAGAGTCACATTCTTTGACTTCTCAAGCGCTTTCAACACCATTAAGCCTGCCCTGCTTTGGGGACTAAGCTTCTGGACATGCAGGTGGACGCTCCCACTAGTGGCCTGGATTACCAACTACCTCACTGGTCGGCCACAGTATGTGAGGCTGCAGAGCAACATTTCGGACACTATTGTTGAGCAACACGGGAGCCACCTCAAGGGACAGTCCTGTCTCCCTTCCTGTTCACACTCTACACCTCAGACTTCAGATACAGCTCACAGTCCTGCCACCTGCAGAAGTTTTCGGACGACTCTGCCATTGTGGGCTGTATCAGAAAGGAGCAGGAGTCTGAGTACAGGAGTGTGGTGGACGGTTTCGTGGAGTGGTGTGGACTGAATCACCTGCAACTCAACATCTCCAAGACGAAGGAGTTGGTGGTGGATTTCCGGAAGCAAACAACTCACCCGAAACCGGTCAGCATCAGGGGGTCTGAGGTGGACATTGTTGAGGAATACAAGTACCTGGGTGTTCACATAGACAATAAATTGGACTGGACCAAAAACACAGTACAAGAAAGGCCAGAGTCGCCTGTATTTCCTACGGAGACTCAGATATTTCAACGTCTGCAGGACCATGCTGCAGATGTTCTACCACTCTGTGGTGGCCAGCGTCATCTTCTACGCTGTTGTGTGCTGGGGCAGCAGGGTGAAGGCAGCCGACGCCAACAGACTCAACAAGCTCATCAGGAAAGCGGGTTCTGTCCTGGGAGTGGAATTGGAGTCTTTGGTGGAGGTCTCGGAGAGGAGGATGCTGGGTAAACTCCTCAGTATTATGGACAACGCCTCCCATCCCCTGCAAGCCACACTGCTGGCACACCAGAGCACCTTCAGCCGTAGACTGAGATTACCGAGGTGCACCACAGAACGCCACAGCAGGTCCTTTCTGCCTGTGGCCATCAAACTTTATAACTCCTCCCTATAACCCCCCCACAAGACAATGAACACAGCAATATAATGTGCAATTTCACATGCAATATAACGTTATGTGCAATACTTTACTTTATCATGTACTATATTATTATCATCCTCCTGTCTAAATATTATCTATAACACTATAGCACCACCTCTCATCTCATCTCCTCTTCTCTTCTCTCATCATCATGTGCAATATTCTTAATGTCATGTCCAACAATATTTCACTTCAATCATGTCAAATTGTTTTTGCCGTCAAATATCTTATCATGCCTTCAAACTTGTATATTTTAACTGTAAATTTGTAAATCCTTTAGTTTATTTTATCATTGTTTTATATTGTTTTATACTGTATATGCTTAGTTTATTCTTAGTTTATTTTTCATAATTCTGTTTTTATACTGTATCGCTATGTAACCTGGCACAATAATTTCCTTCGGGATAAATAAAGTTCTATTCTATTCTATAATGCTAGACTAGTACTGATTCTCTGGTCTACATAATGCTAGACTAGTACCGAGTCTCTGGTCTACATAATGCTAGACTAGTACCGAGTCTCTTTGCGTCCCCACAGTTAAAGTGAGATCCTTTCCTAACCATGAACCATGGGGTCGATGGATCCATCTGTGACGCCCTGAACACCCGTAGTGCTGCCTACAACTCCGGCCTCGTATCCGGCAACATGGCTGAATATAAAGCGGCATCCTACGGAGTCCGGCGAGCGGCGAAGGGGCTATGGACTGTCACGGACTACCAGGACAGATCCCCCTCAACTGAGTGCCGACGCATCCCTAGCAGATTATCTCAAGTCATTCTATGCTCGGTTCGAGGCTAGCAGCAACACCTTTAGCGGGACCATAGCGGAAGTGAGTTCCATTGCTAAGGATGAGCACACTCTCTCGGTGACTGAGCACAATGTGAGGAGGGCTCTGATGAGGGTGAACACCAGGAAAGCTGCATGTCCTGACGGTATATCTGGACTAGTACCTGTGCTAACCAGCTAGCTCCAGTGTTCACCACAATATTCAACCGCTCCCTGGCCGAGTCCCTGATCCCAGCCTGCTTCAAGTGATCCACTATTGTCTCTGTGCCCAAGACTGCCCCTCCTGCATGCCTGAATCACTCCCAACCATCAGTTCGCCGACCATCCAAACAGATCCACAGACGATGCCGTCTCCCAGGTAATACACAGTTCCCTCTCCTTCACAATCAGAAGGGGGCTTTGTGAGAATGTTATTTATTGCTGCTTTTAACACCATAGTTCCTAGCAGACTGGCTGCCAAGCTGATGAGCTGGGTCTGAACACCCCCCTGGATCCTGGCGAAGCAGTGCCTCTACCACCTCAGGCAACTGAGAAAATTCTGAGTCTCCCGGGAGGATCCTTCAGACCTTCTACACTGGTGCAGTGGAGAGCATCCTGACTGGAAGCAACACTGTCTGGTTCCACAATAGCTTCTCTCATGGCCAGGAGGGATCTGCAGAGGTTAGCGCATTCAGCTGAACGCACTATTGGCACTACACTCCCCACCCTGCAGGACCTGTACTCAAGGAGGTGTTGAACCAGAGCCTGCAGGACCATGAAGGATTCTCACCACCCCAACAACAAACTGTTCCAACTGCTGTGGTCACGCAAGCGGCTCTGCAGTCACACTGCTAGAACTGCTAAAACTGAGTTTATTTCCACAGGCCATCAGGACTGTGACCTCACCAGGGCACACATGCTTATGAGATATGACACATGCTTATGACATACATACATGCAGACATATATGGACTGTACACTAGATTTTCTTTTTCATATTTCATCCATTTTTATACTGCATTTGGTATATTTTTTTTATATTTCTCATTCCTGCTGGGTTTTTTTTTATTTAACTGTAAATATTCTAAATATTCAGATTCTGATCCCTCCAATTGAAATAGCTCTATTATTATTTTGCATATTCCGCTGAGGATTGCCAGTTTTCATTTCACTGTATATCCTGTACGTGTCTGTGACAAATAAAGTTCTTGAGTCTTTAATCTTGAATCTATTGAGTATTATAAATGTACAAGTAAGTAAGGGCAGATGCACAAGTGAGGGCAGTAGTAGCTGAAATATGGCATAGAGTAGCAGAAATATATACAAGATATACAAGATAAAAGAATCAGAAGCATATGTATCCAGAGTATTTCAATATAGCATAGGGAATATGGCATATGTATCGAGAAGTAATTGAATAATGTTATTATACATGTTATGAATGTACATCAAGTACAAAGTGATCAATATGATCAACGAGATTAGTGCGGCTTGTTGAGAAGCCTGACAGCCTGGAGGAAAAAGTGAGTCTGGTAGTCCGTGCCTGAATGCTCCGGTAACATCTACCATATTATATATATATATATATATACACACACACACACACACACACACACACATACATACAGTACATACACACAAACACATACAGTGCTGCTTGAAAGTTTGTGAACCCTCCAGACATGGTAATTGTTTTTGTAAAAAAATTCTAAATAACCTTATTAAATGTATATCCAAACACCAATTTGTAAAGCAGACTTTCCAAATAATGGCCACAAACCAAAAAAATATGTATTTTCATTATTTATTGAACAAAAGTGGTTTATCTCACAAAAACTGAAAATTGTACATGTGCAAAAGTATGTGAACACTTTTAGTTAGTAGCGTGTGGCTCCTACTTGTGCAGCCATTACTTCAACCAAACGTCTTCTGTAACCACTGACCAGTCTCTCCATCTGCTGTTGGGGATTTTTGCCCACTCCTCCTTGCAGAACTCAGCCAGTTGAGAGCGGTTGGAGGGACATCTGGCATGTACCGCTCGCTTCAGGTCTAGCAGCAACATTTCTATAGGATTGAGGTCCGGACTTTGATGGCAACTCTCTAGAAGTGATGTGTGGGTTGGCCTTTACCTGATTTATTATTTTTCTGGTGCTTCTTGGTGATAGTTTTGATGGGCGTCCACTTCTAGGCTGAGTTGCGGTCATGTTGAATGCCCTCCATTTGTAAATGATTTGTATTACAGTGGATGGATGGAGCTTGAATCTTCTGGAGATGGTCTTATAGCTTTCCCCAGACTGATGGGCTGTCAGTACCTTCTTCCTGATGTCCTCAGATATCTCCTTTCCTCTCTGCATTGTTGATCTGTGTAGGTACACCTTGGCACTACAGTGGTTTGGTTGGTTTCCTCTCTCTTTTAATCTGTGTTGCCGAACCCTTTTCCTAAGGATGTCTCATTTGATTGGTCTGCTTAATTGATTAATTAAGCACCCAAATGTGTTTCACCTGAATCTATTACCTACTTGATTTTACCAATGCAGCTGGGGGTTCACTTACTTTTGCACATACACTAATTCCATGTTTCATGTAGTTTTGGCTACTCGCACAATTCCCAAACAAGTACAAGTACATGCAATTGATAAACATAAACCTGACATTTCATATACAGTATAGAAATGCTGGTGATGATAGAATAAACAACAGAAAACTCTAAACTCCTCAAGGGGTTCACATACATTTCAAGCAGCACTGTGTGTGTGTATATATATATATATAAAGAGAGAGAGAGAGGGAAGAGAGAGAGAGAATGGGGACAATATCAGTCAAAAGAAGCAGGGACGTGTGCTTGATATTGATAAAGCATATTTGATATTGAAGAAAGAAACCTAAAAGCAGTCTGGGGTGCAAACAAAAGCCTGGGTATGCATGAAAATGACTCCAGAAGTGTTTTAAATCAAAATATAAAACACTTCCCCTTTATATGGTTCAGGGTTTACTCACTCTGTCAGAAGCCAGTACTGGGAACAGAGGCTCTTCCACAGAGGGTTGTGTCCAGTCAACTCGTTTAGTCTCTTGTTTACAAAGCTACAGCTGTGGAGACAAAGACAATAAAAAGACAAGGAATTAATTGTTATTTACAGTCGCTTTAATTTATTCCATAGCCTTAATCTATATTGGTCAAGCATTATTAATGCAGTAGTTATAATACAGAAGCAAAAGTAATTTATTAATCCCGAGGGAAATTCTTGTGCCAGGTTGCATAGCAATACAGTACCATAAAACAATAGAGAAATCAACAGAATAATAAAAATAAACAGATTTACAAATGTACAGTCAAAATATACAAATATATCGGCAAGATAAGGTATTGCAATAACAATATTAGCCAAATATTAGTAACCTTACAGTTATGGTAGGCAGCAGTAGCTTATGCAATGACCATAATAATTGCATAAGCCAATAAAACGTAGCCTAAAGAAACTTCACAATGTACTGTATTGTATTTACTTGTATTGCCTAATGTACAGCTACACGCGCTGAACTATAGCCTCAAACAGTTTTGTGCATTTACAAACATGGTAAATAGGCTATATATATATATCATTTATTTGCACTTTCCCAAGGCTCAACCAAAGTCTCATCTCATCATCATGTGCAATATTCTTAATGTCATGTGCAATACCTCTCCTACATTACCTTTCAACATTATGTGCAATATTCTTCATATTCTTTCTATCAGGTGCAATACGTCCCCTAACCATTATTATTATCACAGGATTACACTTCAATGACAAATTGTCTGAATGTCTTGCCTATATATTTGTATATTTTGACTGTACATTTGTAAATCTGTTAGTTTATTTTTATTATTCTGTTGTTTTCCATATTGTTTTATTGTACTGTATTGCTATGCAACCTGGCACAAGAATCTCCTTCAGGATTAATAAAGTTCTATATTATTTGATCTTAAACTGTATGACGTAACTTTGCGGCAACTCCGCAATATATAGATTCTTATCTGCTCTAGCAACCCTGTGAAATAGTCATTAGGTTACTTAATACACGACGTTAATGATATATATAGGCTATATATATATATTCCTGCTTGTAAAGTTAGACTATTAGGTGTAGATATACCGTGTCATGCTATTATATGTATATAGAATTAGGACGAGATATACCCATGTTATTTTAGATGCTGTTAGATGACTAGTCAGTCACATTAATATCCATGTTATTGTGGCTATGCTACGTTATGGTGGCTATGTTACGTGTTATGGTGGCTATGTTACGTGTTATGGTGGCTATGTTACGTGTTATGGTGGCTATGTTACGTGTGATGGTGGCTATGTTACGTGTTATGTTACGTGTTATGGTGGCTATGTTACGTGTATGTGGCTATGTTACGTGTTATGTTACGTGTGTGGCTATGTTACGTGTATGGTGTCGCTATGTTACGTGTTAGTGTGGCTATGTTACGTGTTATTGTCGCTATGTTATTGTCGCTATGTTACATGTTAGTGTGGCTATGTTACGTGTTATTGTCGCTATGTTATTGTGGCTATGTTACATGTCAGTGTGGCTATGTTACGTGTTATTGTCGCTATGTTATTGTCGCTATGTTACGTGTTAGTGTGGCTATGTTACGTGTTATTGTCGCTATGTTACGTGTTAGTGTGGCTATGTTATTGTCGCTATGTTACAGTGTGTGCAGTTGTGAGGCTTACTCTTACGTCTGTGTCTTGCTGTGCTGCTGATGTTTCTGCAACAACCTTTATCTTATTTTTTAAACAGCTATGCAATTTCTTTCATATCCCATTTTTTTATGTAAACCCCAATCCTGGAATAGTTCATCCCACTTCTACATCTGGGCATTCCATTTTTGTTGATGCATGGCAAGGACAGTCAGTAAAGAACCAGTACTCCCCATCAGTCAATAAAGAAGTGACAAAAGGTCACTACACAGGATAAACCTTATTATGGGATATATTCATACTTTATTATGGGATATATTCATACCATCTGGGATGTACAGTATTAATACCTTGTTATATTCATACCTTATTATGGGATGTATTATTACCTTATTATGGGATGGGGGAAGCTGCTCTTCCAGTCCTGACATTCTCTTCCTGACACGGTGACGCTGATGTTGCCCTCGTAATTTACACCTAACCCAATTGAGCACTGACCTACACACACACACGCACACACATACTTTAAGCTGCTCTTCCAGTCCTGACATTCTCTTCCTGACACGGTGACGCTGATGTTGCCCTCGTAATTTACACCTACACACACAACTACACACACACACACACACACACACACACACACACACACACACACACACACACACGAAGGCAGATATATATGATGTATATACTGTATGTATGTATGACATATGATGTTAATGCTTTGAACAAGACTCTACTTTACCAGAAATACATTCTCTCAATAATTGCAAGTTGTATGGAGCTCTTGGCACCGAATCGCCTTGACAGACTAGAGAGACAGAAAGACAAATTGACAGTCAGAAAGACAGACAGACAGTGAGAACGTCAATCAGTGAGACAGACAGATATTCCAACTGAAAGACAATTACATGGTCAAATACTTACTCTTGTATTTATGCCAAAAGATTTCCTAGAAAAAAAAAATATATTATTATTATTATTATTATTATTATTAATAATAATACATTGTATTTAATTAAATTGTATTATTATTATATTTTATTATTATCATTATTATCCTTATTATTATTATTATTATTATTATTATTATTATTATTATTTGTTATTTATTGTTATTATAATTGCTAGAGTCATTCCGTTATTTTATTGATTTAATTTAATTGTCTAGCTCTGTTCTTGGTTTTCTATGCACTGTATATATATATATATATTATTATTTTTTTTTCTCCACTACATTTATCCGACAGCTTTAGTTACTAGGTACTTAGCAGATTAAAATTAACAATACAAAATATAATCAATAAATAAATGATGATACTATATCAATATGGCTTTATTTCAACAGCATTTCTACAGTGTGGTATTGCTACTCAAGTAAAAGAGTGGAGTACTTCTTACACCACTGGTAAAAGACAGATTGGTAGTGGTAGTAAAGGACTGAGCAGGATAGGCAGAAGGCCACTGAGCATGGGAGCAGTGAAAGAGAGAACAGGATTGTACCGTCTTGTCAAACTGTTCAAAGACTTCTCTTGCTTCTTCGTGGTCACATATTTCCTCGTAACATTCCCTTTCCAGATTACCTGGTGAAAAACATAGATACATGAATACACATATGAATACATTCACATTTACATTTAGGTCACTTTTATCCAAAGAGACATCGATATCGCGTTGGTGCATAAAGATAAAAATGAAACAGGATCAATAATTGTTAGGACCTATATCTTGAGGCATAAGGACTTTCTTACTTGCGTTGGCGCATATGCAACAAATTAAAGCAACAATTAAAAAATAAACTTCATCCAACCTGAGTGCAACGGTATAGAGGTAGTTGGTGGCATATAGGACATAGTCCGAGCATGAACAAACCCGAATGAGTATAAGGAACGTAGAGCAAGTTCTCTAATACATAATCTCGCCATAAAGGGGTGGCTTCAATAGACGTAAATAAGGCATGGCGACATACGGTCCCGCTGGCGTAGGCATACGGATGCGTTTCATTCCCTGAGATGAGGAATGTCGTTTACAAACAAATTGCATACTGTAAGCAGCACGGGATGGATGGCCACAAATGCTAACCCTTTCATTAGATGTATAGTTACTAGATTGTGTTATTGGTATGTTGTTGTTTCATAATACCATCTGTACAGAAAGTTTTCACACCATACACCATCATTGCAAGTTAGTGCTAAGGTTGAGGGAGAGGGAAAGGTGGGGGTAGGGCGCGAGCTCACTAACTATCTATAGCCTACCATGTGAAATAAAAAGGATACAATGAGACAAAAAGTTAAGATAACAGAACTGTATTAAGTTAGTTTTAACAGTCTTATTTACTATCATTAATGTTTTATTGCAGTTCTTTAAGTGGTTTACTTATCAGCATATATATTTGTATTTCAATATATACTTTGACAGCTGCGGGTAGATACACTTCATCATTCTTCATTGGTTCACTACACAATCTAGGCAAGTGCATACTAGGTATGAGAAGAGAAGTACAGTTGATAGTAGGATCTTGCGTCGATAGGCGGATTGTAGTTTCTCAAACATTATCTATTATAGCCTATGTGTGTACCTTATCTTGGCGTGTTCTTTAGGTGTAACTACACATTTCTGTTTCTCATTTAGGTATTGGCTCTAGTGTTAATAGATCTTTTCTGTTATAATAGCTTCCTATTGTGTCTTACAAAGGCATGCCCTTACCATAGCACTTCGGTAGATCCAAGATAGGATCTTTAGGTATTTAACGAAAACAGCCTAGTTTGACAAGGACAATCTAGGAACTGTTGCTGCAGATGGTAGGCGCCCGCGAAGAGGTGGCACAAGTGTGACGAGTGTGTGGTCGTGGTAATAGTTTATGAGTTAAGAAGGAGGAGTTACCATAGAGGCGTGTACATGTGTTGAGGGGAGTGTCAAGTGGGCGGGATAAGGAAACTAGGAAAGACTATAAAAGGAGCTGTTTGAGTTGAGAGGGGAGGGGATTCAGCTGACCGACCTCCATTTCTTATGACTGTAATAGGTTGTATTAAATGTTTTGCAATTTGCCACTTTCGTCTCCTCGACTTCTCCTTCTCCACGAATTCTCTAAATTTAATGTTGGTTTCCACAACACTCACCACATTTTAAAACTGCCATCCCGCCCACAATATTAACTCCACATACGTAATTTATACATCAAAACGTAGGACAACTTGTTTCGGTCACAGAAATGTAACTATGGAAACAAACGGACTTATACCACTTCAAGCTTTTCAACTCTTGGACCCCTGCTGCAGCAGAAGTGTTCCAGGGGCTCCAAATAGCAACACACAGCATTCACACCGCAATTTCTTCAGAAATTGCATTTTCTAGTTTCTGATTGTTATTGTCTCAACAGAGCTCAGAATGCTGATGTCTACAAACCTCATTTAGGCTCTAATTCACAGGTCTGTAAGTACCGATTATATCCACATCCAACCCTGAACTATGAGACAGAGACAAGTGGAACTGCATCCCTCACACTTGTAGTTGCCTCAGCCATCCAAGGTGGGGGTTGGGACCATATGCTTCCTTACTCTAAGGGTAAGGAGGCACCGCAAAGTCTGATCTCCACTGAAGATCAGAAGAATCCAATCACACCTCCCACAGGAGATGAAGAATCTCCACCAGAGCCTGTTGTCCACTGAGATGAAGAGACATTCCATCAAGGCTGCAGTGAAACGCCAAAATGGCTGGGCCCAGAATGGAGATGAAAGACACTCTGCCAGCCTGCCCCACAGGGGGTCGTAGCAAGAAAGACTGGCCACCAAACTCGCCCTCACCCCTCCCTTCGGGAGAGGAGCGGCGTGGCTCAAAAGTTCGCCCATCAACGTCACTTCGGCTCATTGGTTGAGTGAATTCTGGGCATATCTGCGCTCACCTAGTCTATATAAGATCCGTACGCACCCCCGCCCCGTCCATTGTTAGATCTGTATATGCCCCTCTCTTTTGGTTTTCTATCCCTTTTACTAACAAAGCGCACCTCATTGTAGTGTTTGATATTGGTGTTAGAAGTGAGTGATTCAAATCCTCCCGCCTAGTCACTCACTGATCACGTAGACGCCTTTGGTTAGACTATTCTTATGTTCTTATTAAGTTAGTTTTAACAGTCTTATTTACTATCATTAATGTTTTATTGCAGTTCTTTAAGTGGTTTACTTATCAGCATATATATTTGTAGTTCATTCATCATTGCTATTTGTATTTCAATATATTATATATATGATATCAGAATTAGTATTGTGGGGTTTTGGTTTGTCTATTCATCATTTCCTGTATTCATTTTAGTATACACATTTCTGTTTTCATTTTAGAATATGCTTGTTTAATCTTTCTTTATAATAATACTTTAGTTTATGTGCTGTATAAAGAAATACTAATACGGATTAAGTTAAGTGATTTAAACGAAACTCATACAAAGACAATTTGAGGAACTGTCAGCAGGAGGCACTCAACAAGTGAATTAACAATTGGGGGTGTGTACATTTGTTAAGAGGAGGGTTAAGAGGCGTGTTGGGGGCGTGATAAGGAAACCAGGAAAGACGATAAAAAGAGCTGTTTGAGGGGAGAGGGGGGGGGATTCAGCTGACCGCCGATTTTGACTGGAGGGGATTCAGCTGACCGACCTCCATTTCTTATGACTGTAATAGGTTGTATTAAATGTTTTGCAATTTGCCACTTTCGTCTCCTCGACTTCTCCTTCTCCACGAATTCTCTAAATTTAATGTTTCCCTCTGCAGCAGAAGGATTCCAGCACTGCTCACCACATTTTAAAACTGCCATCCCGCCCACAATATTAACTCCACATATGTAATTTATACATCAAAACATAGGAAAACTTGTTACGGTCACAGAAATGTAACTATGAAACAAACAGACTTATACCACTTCAAGCTTTTCAACTCTTGGACCCCTGCTGCAGCAGAAGTGTTCCAGGGGCTCCAAATAGCAACACACAGCATTCACACCGCAATTTCTTCAGAAATTGCATTTTCTAGTTTCTGATTGTTATTGTCTCAACAGAGCTCAGAATGCACTGATTCTTACATATAGTACCTTTCATTTAGCTGTTTTCGCTTTGTTGAGAGACTTGCCCTGGATGCACTCTGTTAGCGTAGTCTGATGAACACCGCTTGATCCCGACTGAGTGGCAGTGCTAGTGCTAGTGGTAAAATCAGCAAAGACGTGCTTTGCCCAAAGATGGTACTTCAGACTTGTTGTGCTTTGGTGGAAAGACAGCTCATCACATAACTTTTGTTTTATCGTCTAGAATAACTATCACAAGAACATCTGGAAGCATTTTAAATCAGAATTTTCCTTTCAACACACCGGGGGATATCTGTTCAGTCATTACGTTATCTGCGTTTGCCATGCAATCACACAGGTATAAATCCAGTTTTGGTCAATCTTGGTAATGTGATTAATTTGCGTTTTTTAACACGTTTAGGTATATCTCGTTGTCAGCTGTCTGTTTGAGATGAAGATTTGCGTTGGGTCCAACTGGATCCCAAACCCAGTGCATGGCTCTAATTCACAGGTATATCTCGTTGTCAGCTGTCTGTTTGAGATGAAGATTTGCGTTGGGTCCAACTGGATCCCAAACCCAATGCATGGCTCTAATTCACAGGTCTGTAAGTACCGATTATATCCACATCCAACCCTGAACTATGAGACAGAGACAAGTGGAACTGCATCCCTCACACTTGTAGTTGCCTCAGCCATCCAAGGTGGGGGTTGGGACCATATGCTTCCTTACTCTAAGGGTAAGGAGGCACCGCAAAGTCTGATCTCCACTGAAGATCAGCTCGGGCGCGCATCCAGCGGACCGAGTGGCTATGTTACGTGTGTCGCTATGTTATTGTCGCTATGTTACATGTTAGTGTGGCTATGTTACGTGTTAGTGTGGCTATGTTACGTGTTATTGTCGCTATGTTACGTGTTAGTGTGGCTATGTTACGTGTAGGTATACCAGAGATGTCATGTTGTTCTGCTCCCAGCTGTTGCTGCGTGATTACAGAGATGCGTCATGTCTAAATGTACACTAGAGATACGTCCACACAGCTGGCGCTCGTACTTGCTACGGTAAGAAGGTGTACATACTGGAAGAGATCCCTGAAGTCGACAAAGGACAGAATGAGTAGTAAAGGGTCTGAAGGCAAATGATCCAGCCGGAGCTCCGTGGACGCGGCCATCTTGGATCTAGTCACCGCTCGCTTGTCCTTATTCTGCGTCCTTATTCCGCGGAGTCCTGCGTTCATCCGGTGGTAAGGTGCACTAGCGCCACCTCGCGGACTGGAGTCGAGTGTAGCGCCGAGATTCTAACTAGTGGTGGGAATTACGGATCTTTGAAGGGAGCCGGGTCTTCTGGCTCCGTTCAAAAAGAGCCGGTTGTTGTTTTTAGGGGGCGGGGTTACTAGGTTTATCGGCGAAATAATCACCAGGATAATGATTGACTGTATTAAAGGATAATGATTGACTGTATTAAAGGATAATGATTGACTGTATTAAAGGATAATGATTGACTGTATTGCCAGACCTTAATGTCAATGATCTGCATTGTAAACATGACACAAGGTGGCGCCATATCCATGTCATTCATGTCAGTGAATGTACTACTTTGAATGTACCCTCTCTGTATGTGTATGTGTCAATAAAGTTGCCTTGCCTTGAATGCAATTCATGCAACTCTTAATATTAGAACACTTTTTATTGGCACAATAAAAAAACAAGTATAATAAACTTTTGTGCAAAACAGATTTTAGTGCAAATCAAACAACAAAACAAAAAACATTTCACACGAGAGAATTGTTAAGAATAAATTGTAAAACTACTTCTGAACAATATTTCAAGTATTATAAAAACTGAGTAAAATGAAATAGAGAAAGATCCCTGAGCTGCTTTGACAAAAACAGGAGATGAGCTCCTGGCCTATGAGCCACATTGGCTCAAACAAGGCTTACTTACTTGTAAACAATAACATAATAACACAATAAAAAATAAGCTTTCTCACTGTTCACGTAAAGGGGAGTGGATTTAGGGCAGCCAGTGAACGAACGATAAAAAGAACGGCTCTCACCAAGTACGACTCGGTTCCCTGCGTTCGTACCAAAGAGCCGTTCAAAACACGATGATACTGTACACGAGTGCCACTCTTTCATGATGTTTTAGTGTTGTTGTTTTTTCATACATCTGTACAGAGTTTCACACACCTCACTAACTATCTATAGCCTACCATGTGAAATAAAAAGGATACAATGAGACAAAAAGTTAAGATAACAGAACTGTATTAATCCCGAAGGACATTCGTGTGCCAGGTTGCATAGCAATACAATAAAACAATAGAGAAATAAACAGAATAAAAAAAAAACTAACAATACAATCACAATATAAAAACGTACACACACACACACACACACACACACACACACACACACACCACACAGACACTTCAGGTTGTGCATGGCTTATTGTATTTGAGGAATACTTTATGCCATTTGCCAACTTGAATTAACACTCTTATATTATAACTATTTGTGGTTTTTGCTTGAATATTGTGTTGAACTCTGAAGCCTTACATTTTTGCTAACTATTAATTGTAACTTTGATTGTAACTATTCATTAATTATTAACCATAGTCCCAGTTTAGTTTAGTACATCATGAGACTTAATCCACTGTCTGGTTATTGGTCCCTGATCTCAGGGTGGTGCTCCATTATCATCAATTCAGATTAATACCTTTTTTATTTTAATAATTACAAATCTTCTTCGATCCTTATTAATTATAAGCTAATAACTGCCCTACACCCCTATGCACTAGCATCCTGAACCAATTCAATTGAGATCAATAATAATAATTATAGATCATAATATGTATAACACACAAACAGGGGCACAATTCACCATTACCATACTAACTCTACTAGGCCTTACCCTACCGTACTAACTGTAATAACTAATAAGATAAGATAAGATAAAATTAATCCCGAAGGAAATTCTTTGGCCAGAGGTAGAATAGAAGAATAATTCTTGCCAGAGGTAGAATAGAATAATAAACAATAGAGAAATGAACAATAGAATAATTAAAATAAAGTTACAAATTTACAAATTTACAGTGAATAAACCTAGAAAAATATACAAATATCTAAAAATATAGGTAGGAACTACTAGCTTTACAACCTTACCCGACTAACCCTATAACTCCTACTAACTCTATTAAACCTCCTAACTCTACTAACCCATTAAAATAAATCAGTAGAATATCTGTGTGTGTGTGTGTGTGTGTGTGCGTGTGTTTGTGAGTGTGATCACATGATGGACTTTTGTTCAGTTCTGACCTTAAAAAAACAAATACTCCCAAACATACAAGTCGTGTGTGTGTGTGTGTGTGTGTGTGTGGACTTTAGACATGTGCAGACACTCAGACATATAGTGTCACAGTAAATATTTGGTTAGTATTTTGCTTCGTCAGTGAAAAACAAAATCAATACTTGAAATGAATCTCCTTGATGTGCTTCATGTTTAAAACTATATAATAAATCACTTTCACAGAAACTTAGTACTTTAACTAGTATTGTAAGTCAAATATATACAAATCAAATACATAGAAACATATTGGTTAAAATTTGTGTTGAGAGGGCAACAAAGGGTAACAAAGTCAAACATTTAAAAGTTTAACTTTGTCCTGTTGGTCAACATGGGAATAGAGCGCGAGAGATAGATGATAGTGTGAGAGGTGAAGAGAGGGAGAACAGGGCAGGGAGTTGAAGGACTGCACGATGATGGCGCTAACAGCAACTGTTCTCCTGTTTCTAACACTACAAGGCTGTCTGGCAGACTACAGTAAGATATAATATATACATACTGTATATGTACATATTACCAATATAGTATATATAGTCATTATCATGTGTTAACTCTAGCAATAGCAACTAGGGTTAGGTTAGGTTTGTAGGTTTGTAGGTTAGGTTTAGGCTTAATCCCTGAGCATACAGAGAACTTTGCCACATTTTAACAGAGCGTGGAGAAAGCAGGCTGTATTTTTCTGTTCATTTCAAATAAGACAAATTTGTTTTGTGTCTGACCTGACACAAACGTGTGCTTTGGGCTTTAGGGTAATAAATAGAGATAGGGTTAGATCAGTGTTCGAACTATGGTCAATGTTAGAGATAGGGTTAGATTAGCGTTACTACGATGGTCAGTGTTAAACATAGGGTGAGATGAGCGTTAGTACAGTAGGGTCAGGACTAGAATTCAGTACATTCAGGTTGGTTAGAGATATGATTACGATTAGTGCACTGGGGTGTAGTAACCAATGTCAAATAATAATGTAATTCACAGAAAATTCTAAATGGTGAGAAAAAACTAGAGCGACCGATTTATCAGTTGGCCGATATTATCGGCCGTTATTGGCCTCTCACCTATCTATCTGTATGCGCCCATATGAAAACATTTTTTTTTATATTTCAATTCCCACTAGTGAAATCTAGTTTACTGTTTCAGTGCACTGATTTTGACAATAAAGTTTATTCTTAAACCGTATAAGTAGACACCGCTAGACATACTGTATAGGACACCATATAGTCCGTCACCTTGGCAGGAATACAGCACTAGACATACAGGACTCTAGGGCAGGAATACACTGATAGACACTAACCCTAACCATATTATAACACTCTATTATTAGTATGAAGCACTCATTCTAACTAACCCTATTATATTACTCTATTATTAGTATGAAGTAGTTATTCTATCGAACACAATAGGTCAACATTGCACTTTTAAAAACTATATACAGGCCACTTGATCCTTTACTCCTATACTCGATTCATTACCATTTAGAATTTTCTCAAACACATACTTTTACTATCTCCCCCTCATTTGATGCCCTTGACCCGGGCCCGGCACCAGGTTAAAGTGACTGAGGGGGCAGTTAAAAATTGTGAGGGGGTTATTTTTTTTCAGATAGTAAAACAATAGTTTGCATCCTGCTATGTCTATTTCCAAATAATGGCATTTTGACTAAATAACAACAAAACATTTATTTCACAGCAGTGGTGATGTGGTGACACCGGCGCTTGAGCAGGGGGCGGCAAAAAAAGAAATTAAGTCTTTGTAAAAAAAAATTGTCTTGGTGGACCATCTGCCTCGTTTGTCCTGGGCGTCTGAGAACCCCGTATGTTTTATGAAAAATTGTAACACAATTGTTCACAATTGTAAACAAATTGTGAAAGAACACTCTCTCTCTCTCTCTCTCTCTGAGAGAGCAACGCTTACATTAAACTTTCTCCCTATCCATGGTTTTCATTCTCAACCCTTTGCAGCCCTTCTGTTTGGTGAAACATTGAGCACACTTTCAAACATTTACCTATTTTAAATGTATTTAGCTTCCTTAATTACAGAGGGCACGTAATATGTATAAAGTATAAATATGTATTTGTAGTATGTATAAAGTATATATATATATTAATATATGTGGATGTTCATCAATTAAGGATCTTCATCTGTCTCTCTCTGTCTGCCTGTCTCTCTGCTTTATCTGTCTCTGTCTATCCGTCTGTTCACCTGTCTTAGTGTTTGTGGACAGACAGGCAGCTTCCCAGATTTTGATGCGACACAGAAGAGCCAATCACTTATTTGAAGAGATGAAAACAGGTGAGAACTGATCACTGTTTAGCTGATTAAAACCCCTCACTGATTACCTTATGAAAACTCATCACTGATTGGCTGATAGAGCTGACCACTGATTGGTTGGGAAGAAGTGATCACTGATTGGCTGCTTGACATTCTGGTTAGGTGGTTGGAAGGAGGGATTGATACGGTTGGTTGGAGGGAGGGAGGGAGACAGTACTAGGACCCCTTCTGTTATCCTCCCATACACTAGATCTCTAGGCTCCGTAATTACATCCCATGGCTTCTCCTATCACTGTTACGCAGACGACACCCAACTATTCCTTTCCTTCCCCCCCTCTCACACCCAAATCACAACACACATCTCTAAATGCCTGGCTGACATCAGCATATGGACAACTGTAAATCATCTGAAGCTTAACTTAGACAAGACTGAGCTTCTCTTCATGCCGGGGAAAGACTGCCTTCAGATGGACCTACTTGTCACCATCGAGGACATCGAAGTCTCCCTTTCACCGACCTTGGTGTGTTACTAGATGACCAGCTGTGCTGCACAAACATCACATCTGTGATCTTGTAGAATTGCTCTGTCCAACATCCGCAGGATCTGGCCCTTCCTCACACATGAAGCAGCACATATCTTGGTCCAAGTGCTCATCAACACTCGCCTCGACTACTGCAACTCTCTCCTGGCTGGACTCCCAGCCTCCGCAATCAAACCCTTACAACGTATCCAGAACACAGCAGCGCGCCTAGTGTTCAACTTACCAAAATTCTCCCATGTAACCCCCCTCTTCCACAACCTCCACTGGCTCCCGGTAACTCACATTAGATTCAAGACACTGGTACTGGCCTACAAGGCTGTCAGCGGAACTGCCCCTACCTACCAACAAACATTAGTCAGACCCCAGATCCAGCTTGAGTGCATCGCTCTGCCAAGTCTCAACTCTTCTCTTCTCTGGCACTGCAGTGGTGGAATGAGTTCCTGGCTGTCAGGACATCCCTCCCTAGCTTCCGCAACAGACTCAAGACCCATGTGTTCAGAGTTCACCTGGACTCTGCATCACCCCCCTACCCCCACCTTCCCTCTCCTAACCTTAGCACTAACTTGCATGATTGTATGTCTTGGTACTAAATAATAGTACTTATTGTTTAGCATATTGTATGTTCGTAGATGTTGGTAATGCACTCAGAATGACACGTTATGCTCTTATCCCAGCTATTACGCAGGCTACCTAGCAACTATTAAACTTGCTCTATTAACCTTGCAATTATGAATGCTTGGATCCTGTTTCATTATGCACCAACGCGATATCGATGTCTCTTTGGATAAAAGTGACCTAAATGTAAATGTGAATTTATTCATATGTGTATTCATGTATCTATGTTTTTCACCAGGTAATCTGGAAAGGGAATGTTACGAGGAAATATGTGACCACGAAGAAGCAAGAGAAGTCTTTGAACAGTTTGA
The DNA here is from genome assembly GCA_002895965.2 of Coryphaenoides rupestris. NCBI lineage: Eukaryota > Metazoa > Chordata > Actinopteri > Gadiformes > Macrouridae > Coryphaenoides > Coryphaenoides rupestris. The sequence continues at coordinate 193,292 of PIJE02000673.1, read as the reverse complement.
CAAGACGGTACAATCCTGTTCTCTCTTTCACTGCTCCCATGCTCAGTGGCCTTCTGCCTATCCTGCTCAGTCCTTTACTACCACTACCAATCTGTCTTTTACCAGTGGTGTAAGAAGTACTCCACTCTTTTACTTGAGTAGCAATACCACACTGTAGAAATGCTGTTGAAATAAAGCCATATTGATATAGTATCATCATTTATTTATTGATTATATTTTGTATTGTTAATTTTAATCTGCTAAGTACCTAGTAACTAAAGCTGTCGGATAAATGTAGTGGAGAAAAAAATTTTTTTATATATATATATATATAGCTTCTGAGTTGTAGTGGATTAGAAGTCTGGAGCAGAAAACAAACACTCAAGTAAAGTACAAGTACCGCAGATTTTTACTTAAGTGAAGTACTTGGGTAAATGTACTGAGTTACTTTCCACCTCTGTCCTTTACTCCCATGAGTCCAGTCCTTTGCAACTATTAGAACAGTCATTTAGAACAGTCCTTAACTACCATTAGACCAGTCCTTTAGAACAGAACTTAACTACCATTAGAACAGTCCATTAGAACAGTCCTCTACAACAATTAGAACAGAAATTTCAAATAGTTATGACTATTAGAACAGACCCCTAGGACAGTCATTTACTACCTTTTAGAACAGTAATTTCATAAGAACAGTCCTTTACTGCCATTAGAACAGTCCTTCAGAACAGTCCTTTAGACGAGTCATTTACAACCATTAGCTCTTTTCTACCATTAGCTAACAGCTGAAGACAGTCCTAGACAACCAAGAACAGAGCTAGACAATTAAATTAAATCAATAAAATAACGGAATGACTCTAGCAATTATAATAACAATAAATAACAAATAATAATAATAATAATAATAATAATAATAATAATAATAATAAGGATAATAATGATAATAATAAAATATAATAATAATACAATTTAATTAAATACAATGTATTATTATTAATAATAATAATAATAATAATAATAATATATTTTTTTTTTCTAGGAAATCTTTTGGCATAAATACAAGAGTAAGTATTTGACCATGTAATTGTCTTTCAGTTGGAATATCTGTCTGTCTCACTGATTGACGTTCTCACTGTCTGTCTGTCTTTCTGACTGTCAATTTGTCTTTCTGTCTCTCTAGTCTGTCAAGGCGATTCGGTGCCAAGAGCTCCATACAACTTGCAATTATTGAGAGAATGTATTTCTGGTAAAGTAGAGTCTTGTTCAAAGCATTAACATCATATGTCATACATACATACAGTATATACATCATATATATCTGTTCGTGTGTGTGTGTGTGTGTGTGTGTGTGTGTGTGTGTGTGTGTGTGTGTGTGTGTGTGTGTGTGTGTGTGTGTGTGTGTGTGTGTGTGTGTGTGTGTGTAGGTCAGTGCTCAATTGGGTTAGGTGTAAATTACGAGGGCAACATCAGCGTCACCGTGTCAGGAAGAGAATGTCAGGACTGGAAGAGCAGCTTCCCCCATCCCATAATAAGGTAATAATACATCCCATAATAAGGTATGAATATAACAAGGTATTAATACTGTACATCCCAGATGGTATGAATATATCCCATAATAAAGTATGAATATATCCAATAATAATGTATTAATAAGTCCCGTAATAAGGTTTATCCTGTGTAGTGACCTTTTGTCACTTCTTTATTGACTGATGGGGAGTACTGGTTCTTTACTGACTGTCCTTGCCATGCATCAACAAAAATGTAATGCCCAGATGTAGAAGTGGGATGAACTATTCCAGGATTGGGGTTTACATAAAAAAATGGGATATGAAAGAAATTGCATAAGCTGTAATACAGAAAATTCTAAATGGTGAGAAAAAACTAGAGCGACCGATTTATCAGTTGGCCGATATTATCGGCCGTTATTGGCCTCTCACCTATCTATCTGTATGCGCCCATATGAAAACATTTTTTTTTATATTTCAATTCCCACTAGTGAAATCTAGTTTACTGTTTCAGTGCACTGATTTTGACAATAAAGTTTATTCTTAAACCGTATAAGTAGACACCGCTAGACATACTGTATAGGACACCATATAGTCCGTCACCTTGGCAGGAATACAGCACTAGACATACAGGACTCTAGGGCAGGAATACACTGATAGACACTAACCCTAACCATATTATAACACTCTATTATTAGTATGAAGCACTCATTCTAACTAACCCTATTATATTACTCTATTATTAGTATGAAGTAGTTATTCTATCGAACACAATAGGTCAACATTGCACTTTTAAAAACTATATACAGGCCACTTGATCCTTTACTCCTATACTCGATTCATTACCATTTAGAATTTTCTCAAACACATACTTTTACTATCTCCCCCTCATTTGATGCCCTTGACCCGGGCCCGGCACCAGGTTAAAGTGACTGAGGGGGCAGTTAAAAATTGTGAGGGGGTTATTTTTTTTCAGATAGTAAAACAATAGTTTGCATCCTGCTATGTCTATTTCCAAATAATGGCATTTTGACTAAATAACAACAAAACATTTATTTCACAGCAGTGGTGATGTGGTGACACCGGCGCTTGAGCAGGGGGCGGCAAAAAAAGAAATTAAGTCTTTGTAAAAAAAATTGTCTTGGTGGACCATCTGCCTCGTTTGTCCTGGGCGTCTGAGAGCCCCGTATGTTTTAGGACAAATTGTAACACAATTGTTCACAATTGTAAAAAAATTGTGAAAGAACAGAGAGAGAGAGAGAGAGAGAGAGAGAGCAACGCTTACATTAAACTTTCTCCCTATCCATGGTTTTCATTCTCAACCCTTTGCAGCCCTTCTGTTTGGTGAAACATTGAGCACACTTTCAAACATTTACCTATTTTAAATGTATTTAGCTTCCTTAATTACAGAGGGCACGTAATATGTATAAAGTATAAATATGTATTTGTAGTATGTATAAAGTATATATATATATTAATATATGTGGATGTTCATCAATTAAGGATCTTCATCTGTCTCTCTCTGTCTGCCTGTCTCTCTGCTTTATCTGTCTCTGTCTATCCGTCTGTTCACCTGTCTTAGTGTTTGTGGACAGACAGGCAGCTTCCCAGATTTTGATGCGACACAGAAGAGCCAATCACTTATTTGAAGAGATGAAAACAGGTGAGAACTGATCACTGTTTAGCTGATTAAAACCCCTCACTGATTACCTTATGAAAACTCATCACTGATTGGCTGATAGAGCTGACCACTGATTGGTTGGGAAGAAGTGATCACTGATTGGCTGCTTGACATTCTGGTTAGGTGGTTGGAAGGAGGGATTGATACGGTTGGTTGGAGGGAGGGAGGGAGACAGTACTAGGACCCCTTCTGTTCTCCTTATAGACGAGACCTCTAGGCCCTGTAATCACATCCCACGGTTTCTCCTATCACTGCTATGCAGACGACACCCAACTGTTTCTGTCCTTCCCTCCTCTGACACCCAAATCTCAACACACATCTCTAAATGCCTGGCCGACATCAGCAGATGGACGACCGCCAACCACCTGAAGCTTGACCTAGACAAGGCTGAGCTTCTCTTCATATCGGGGAAAGACTGTCAGACCCTCAGATGGACCTACTTGTCACCATTGAGGACATCGACGTCTTCCCTTCACTGACTGCTAGGAACCTTGGTGTGGTACTGGATGACCAGCTGTCCTGCAACGCCAACATCACCTCTGTGGCCCGATCTTGTAGAATTGCTCTCTACAACATCCGCAAGATCCGGCCCTTCCTCACACATTAAGCAGCACAGATCTTGGTCCAAGCGCTCGTCATCACTCGCCTCGACTACTGCAACTCTCTCCTGGCTGGACTCCCAGCCTCCGCAATCAAACCCTTACAACGCATCCAGAACACAGCAGCGGCGCCTAGTGTTCAACTTACCAAAATTTCTCCCATGTAACCCCCCTCTTCCCACAACCTCCACTGGCTCCCGGTAACTCACATTAGATTCAAGACACTGGTACTGGCCTACAAGGCTGTCAGCGGAACTGCCCCTACCTACCAACAAACATTAGTCAGACCCCAGATCCAGCTTGAGTGCAATCGCTCTGCCAAGTCTCAACTCTTTCTCTTCTCTGGCACTGCCAGTGGTGGAATGAGTTTCCCGGCTGTCAGGACATCCCTCCCTAGCTTCCGCAACAGACTCAAGACCCATGTGTTCAGAGTTCACCTGGACTCTGCATCACCCCCCTACCCCACCTTCCCTCTCCTAACCTTAGCACTAACTTGCATGATTGTATGTCTTGGGTACTAAATAATAGTACTTATTGTTTAGGCATATTGTAACGTTCGTAGATGTTGGTAATGCACTCAGAATGACACGTTATGCTCTTATCCCAGCTATTACGCAGGCTACCTAGCAATTATTAAACTTGCTCTATTAACCTTGCAATTATGAATGCTTGGATCCTGTTTCATTTTTATCTTTATGCACCAACGCGATATCGATGTCTCTTTGGATAAAAGTGACCTAAATGTAAATGTGAATGTATTCATATGTGTATATTTTTCACCAGGTAATCTGAAAGGGAATGTTTACGAGGAAATATGTGACCACGAAGAAGCAAGAGAAGTCTTGAACAGTTTGACAAGACGGTACAATCCTGTTTCTCTCTTCCACTGCCTCCCATGCTCAGTGGCCTTCTGCCTATCCTGCTCAGTCCTTTACTACCACTACCAATCTGTCTTTTACCAGTGGTGTAAGAAGTACTCCACTCTTTTACTTGAGTAGCAATACCACACTGTAGAAATGCTGTTGAAATAAAGCCATATTGATATAGTATCATCATTTATTTATTGATTATATTTTGTATGTTATTTTAATCTGCTAAGTACCTAGTAACTAAAGCTGTCGGATAAATGTAGTGGAGAAAAAAAAAAAAAATATATATATATATATATAGCTTCTGAGTTGTAGTGGATTAGAAGTCTGGAGCAGAAAACAAACACTCAAGTAAAGTACAAGTACCGCAGATTTTACTTAAGTGAAGTACTTGGGTAAATGTACTGAGTTACTTCCACCTCTGTCCTTTACTCCCATGAGTCCAGTCCTTTGCAACTATTTAGAACAGTCATTTAGAACAGTCCTTAACTACCATTAGACCAGTCCTTTAGAACAGAACTTAACTACCATTAGAACAGTCCATTAGAACAGTCCTCTACAACAATTAGAACAGAAATTTCAAATAGTTATGACTATTATAACAGACCCCTAGGACAGTCATTTACTACCTTTTAGAACAGTAATTTCATAAGAACAGTCCTTTACTGCCATTAGAACAGTCCTTCAGAACAGTCCTTTAGACGAGTCATTTACAACCATTAGCTCTTTTCTACCATTATCTAACAGCTGAAGACAGTCCTAGACAACCAAGAACAGAGCTAGACAATTAAATTAAATCAATAAAATAACGGAATGACTCTAGCAATTATAATAACAATAAATAACAAATAATAATAATAATAATAATAATAATAATAATAAGGATAATAATGATAATAATAAAATATAATAATAATACAATTTAATTAAATACAATGTATTAATAATAATAATAATAATAATAATAATATTTTGTTTTTTTTCTAGGAAATCTTTTGGCATAAATACAAGAGTAAGTATTTGACCATGTAATTGTCTTTCAGTTGGAATATCTGTCTGTCTCACTGATTGACGTTCTCACTGTCTGTCTGTCTTTCTGACTGTCAATTTGTCTTTCTGTCTCTCTAGTCTGTCAAGGCGATTCGGTGCCAAGAGCTCCATACAACTTGCAATTATTGAGAGAATGTATTTCTGGTAAAGTAGAGTCTTGTTCAAAGCATTAACATCATATGTCATACATACATACAGTATATACATCATATATATCTGCCTTCGTGTGTGTGTGTGTGTGTGTGTGTGTGTGTGTGTGTGTGTGTGTGTGTGTGTGTGTGTGTGTGTGTGTATGTGTGTGTGTGTGTGTGTGTGTGTAGGTCAGTGCTCAATTGGGTTAGGTGTAAATTACGAGGGCAACATCAGCGTCACCGTGTCAGGAAGAGAATGTCAGGACTGGAAGAGCAGCTTCCCCCATCCCATAATAAGGTAATAATACATCCCATAATAAGGTATGAATATAACAAGGTATTAATACTGTACATCCCAGATGGTATGAATATATCCCATAATAAAGTATGAATATATCCAATAATAATGTATTAATAAGTCCCGTAATAAGGTTTATCCTGTGTAGTGAATCCTGTGATGTGACCTTTTGTCACTTCTTTATTGACTGATGGGGAGTACTGGTTCTTTACTGACTGTCCTTGCCATGCATCAACAAAAATGGAATGCCCAGATGTAGAAGTGGGATGAACTATTCCAGGATTGGGGTTTACATAAAAAAATGGGATATGAAAGAAATTGCATAGCTGTTTAAAAAATAAGATAAAGGTTGTTGCAGAAACATCAGCAGCACAGCAAGACACAGACGTAAGAAGTTGTTGCCTCCAATCTGCCACAGCTGGCTCTCTCCTGTGCAGCCGTTCTACATCCCCCTGGGAATAGTATTCTCCAGGCCTATAGAGGGTGCAATAAACACTGACAAATAACAAAGTGTTCATGTTTTGACCCCAACATCCTGTATATTCCACAGTCATAATAACACATAATATATCCCATACTATTGTCTTTATAATAACAATAAGTACACAAGTATTTATATTGTGGTCTGGCAGGAAATATGTATGTCCACCTGCCTGATTGTCTGTCTGTGTACCTGTCTGTCTGACTACCTGTCTGCCTGTCTACCTGTCTGTCCATCTGCTTTCCTGTCTGTCTCTACAGAATGTTTAATTCTTCAGATCCGGGCAGTAATTTGAAGGAGAATTTTTGTCGTAACCCTAACGAAAAGGTCCTTGGTCCCTGGTGCTTCACCCGGGACCCAACCGTCCAACAAGAGGCCTGCCATGTCCCAATATGTGGTACAGAACCTATACATGCCATAGCAGTAGTGCTATATATTATATTACTACTATCTGCTAGCTATATCTCTATACTCTATACACTTGCTATGTCTCTCTCTCTGTACTCTTCACATGCTATAATGCTACTATACTATATTTACTGCATCTCCGCCTCTATGCTCGTCATACTCTGTATAATACTTTTCATATTTTATAATGAAACAGGATTTATTCCAAAGGTCAATCAGGCAGGTGTTTGGCAACGGACAGGATAGTCAGCAGGGGTGTACTGGGAAAGACGTTTGGCCCTGGACATATGCCCTTGGACTGGCCCGGGGGTTGGGGATGGGGTTCGGCATCATACATTTGTAAAGTATTAGATACTACAGTATTTATTGCACCCATTTCCTAACACAGAAAATATACAGATGTTTATCACTTTTTGTGTCATGTTTTAAGGTAAATAACAATCGTCAGTAGGCCTACTTCTTTTATTATCTAAAAAAAACAGCACAAATCTTACATTCTTACTCATACTGATTTCCCAAAATAAATACAATGATGATTTCCTCAAATAAAAACATAACATTGCCTATTAACATAGATATTGAGGTATTTTACATATTTTAAAACAAGCCAAATAAAATAAGCAAATGTTATGCCAGTAGTGCTGTCCTGTCCTTGAGGAGGCTGGTGCCCAAACAGTATGTCGATTGTTTTACATTGGAGGAAGGAAGGAAGCAGGAATTGGAGGCCTGTGCCTCCAATGCCTGCTTCCTTCGCCTGCCTTTACTTTTTGAAATGTTCTTGTCCATGGCCTTCCTTGCCCACCTGACTGCTGGGCGCTACTTGTGTATTATAGAATGTTAACTTGCATTGGACAGGCAATGGTCGGTAGCGGGCAGGCAATCAGACAGATGGGGAATGCATTTATACGAGGAAAACACAAAAGCAAGAGCATCTAAAACGTAGCTACAACAAAGTGAAGACAGTGAAGTTGATAGACAGCATGCTGATGAGGAGATTGAAGGCAGGTGTGTTGACAGGGGGAGGAAGAGGCAATGACGAAGTCCACCACTTGGAGGAAAAAGTGGATACTCACTCTGTACTGTGTACTGTGTACTGTGTCTCTATGCTCGTCATACTCTCTTTAATGTCTCTATATGCTCTCTGTAGTCTTTATACTCCATATCTGTTTGCTCTCCATGCTCTCTCTTAATGTCTATATACTCACGTTACTCTATATACTATACTGCATATATGCTCTTCATGCTCTCTCAATAATGTATCTATGCTCTCTATATATTATTTTATGCTCTCTGTTCAACAGGTGGGGGTGTGTTTGTTCCGACTACAGTGGCTGAGAGAAAAGTAACACCTGTTACTGAGTGTTTGGCCAATAACGGTTTAGACTACACAGGCGACGTCTCAGTTACTCTCGGAGGTCACACCTGCTTGAGCTGGGCATCACAAAAGGCTAAAAGCCGCAGCAGGAACAAGCAGTTTATTCCGGAGGTGAAGTTGCTAGGCAACAAGTGTCGTAACCCTGACAATGACCTTGAAGGACCTTGGTGCTTCGTTGAAATTTCTGGAAATGTAACCATTGACTACTGCAATTTGGATTTATGTGGTTAGTACATCATTCAGTTCCACTTTAGGCTAACTAGCCTACATGTTACAGTTGTCTACCTGCCTGACAGTTGTCTACCTGTCTGACTCCCAGATGAACCTCTCCTGAGCACCTCAGTGGAGACTGAGGGAAGAGAACGTTCGGTTCTTGGCGCCAAAGAGGAACATTTCTTCACGGAATCAAGTTTTGGTAAAGGAGAGGAAGGTAGAACATCCTTACATGTCTTCTCATTGGTAACATGTTTCAGTGTATGTACCTACAGGATATAAATACAGTATATAAATGCAGTAGCCTACCTGTGCTGCTATTATCACCACCCTATTGATCTGCCAAACGACTTTGGCTTTGCCTATTATTTCATTGAATGGAAGGTAAATAAAAAAAACGTTCACCGCTCAATGATAAGACAGTGTGTGTTGCTATAGTCGTATGTAGTAAAGTAAACAGATTATTTGCAAAAGTCTTCAAAATCCTACCGGTGCTGTTATGTGACAGTGGTGGCCTAAAAAGTAGATACAAAATAAATTGGGTAGGTGTTGGAGGAGGTGTTTGACATCCACCAGAAGCACACAGGAAATCCGAGAGGAAAAGCCACTTTTGCTGTGGCAAAGTCCCAGCCAAAGCACTGCTCTCCGAAACACAGCTCCACGAACCTTCCATGCAGGGGGGGGGGCCGTGTCCATCAGTCAACATGTCTACCCTAGATGCGCCTGTGTCACACAAGAAATCCTGCCAGCCGGCAGGCTGTAGGCCACTACTGAGTGCCGGCCCCAGCGTTTCCCACCCTGATGAAACTACACAGAGAGTGGCACCGCTTCGTTCTCCCACCATCGCTGAGGAGTTGCTGCCATGGCAGTGAGCATTGTGTCCCCAGGTGGCGGTGCAGGACAAAACATGGCCGCACAGTGCTGCTGACCCGCCAGGAATACATACCAGCCTCCTCAGCAAGATCCGGCAATCCATGATGCCGGTGTTGTCCAAAGCAGCCCGTACCTGAGAAGGCAGCTGTCTCAAAAAACTCGGACGAAAAGGAAGTCTGTGCTCCCCAGAAAACCCAGCATCCTGTCCATCAGCTCAGATGGCTTGCTATCGCCAAGGCCTTGAGGCTTTGAGTGCCGTGTACTTTGTAGACTCACTACTCTGGTCGCTGTTGAACTCCCGAGGGCTGACACCACATAGTAATATTTAGTGACGTCCGCGTGATCTCTTGCAACGCAAATTGCGCTTCTGTCTGGGCGAAGCATGCGGAGGCTGATGATTCCCAAAACTCCAGCAGCTTGCGAGATACCGCGTTCGTAGTCATGTTCATGCAGAGCTGTCTCTGGATAAGTCCAGCAGAGAAACATCAGGCCACCGGTGTGTAAGTTGGGAATAAATCCAGCAAGACAATTTCTCACGCCACACAAACTCGTGTGAAAGCCGACACCACAACAACCCGACTAGAGTTTAAGTCACTCCTCTTAAAGAGCCCGTCTCTGTACAAACTGACAGGCAAACCATAACCCTGCATGTAGAATGCATACACACACAACCGTATGGTGACTTATGTCATGAGTCCTCTACAAAACTTTATTCATAAAGCGCTTTTTAGCAAGGTTACAAAGTGCTTTACAGAAAAAGAACAGCAGATAAAAAATAAAAACGATAATTTAAATTTCTAATTTCAATGTTCGCGAACAGCAAAAGCCCGGTCACCTTTAGTCACGAGCCGAGATCTCGGAACAACCAGGAGAGCTGCATCCACTGATCTCAGGGAACGCCTGGGCACATAAGGAGTCAATACATCTTTTTAGATAGTTAGAACTGTAGTTAGCCATTTAAAGCTTTAAAAGTGATCATGACAATTTTTGAATCAATACGGAATAAAAGTTACTTACACTGACTTACAGCCAGTGTAAGTCGGTTAACACAGGAGTAATGTGTTCATATCTCTTAGTGCAGGGGTGCCCACACTTTTTCAACTTGTGAGCTACTTTTAAAATGACCAAGCCAAAATGATCTACCTACACTAAAAATGGTAAATAGATCCCGAGTATACTTCATATATATACAATATAATTTGGCGTACCTTGCATAACTGCATGAGCCCTTGTGGCACCACACTACAATTCAGTACATTTTTGGTCATTACTTTACTCCAGTATTTCTCAAACTGTGGGGCGCAGTGGTATTACAGGTGGGGCGCAGGGGGAAATTCTGAATTGTTTTATTTCAAGAATTGTATTGAGAACTTCACATATTACAAAAGTATAAAGCACATTTCCGATTGAACTCCCCCCCGTCAACAATCTAAAATGAACGGAAGTTTGTCATGCCCTCCCCCGTCAATAACACGGTTGACTGCACATGCGCGGTGATCCGTGTGTTAGAAAAGACGAGATCTCAGAATGGCTGCCCTGTACTACCCTGGAAATCCAGAGTTCTCGTGAGAGCACAATTAGAATTTGCTCAGCGAGTACTCTGGTAAATGAGTAACATGCTCATTAGCTATTCCTGTTGTTTCGAACATCAACCAATCACATCGGTGTATCTGATATAGGCGGGCCAGAGGCGGGCTAAACAGATGACGTCAGCGCTGCGACGGAATCAGTCCGGAATCAGTCAGTAAACATTGCAAGATGGCTATCGAAAATGTTGACTGAGTATCTGTACAAACTAGGGATGCACCGTACAGACCAAGTACAAGTACAAGTACTTACATTTGGGTACTTGCCGATACCGAATACCGATACGAGTACTTAATAAAACCATTAGGCCTACAGTTCTAATGACTTTTGAAAACATGTATTTTTTGTCTGGGGGGGGGGCGCTCCGTTAATTTGCGGTTCTGATGGGGGGGGGGGTGCTCCGTTAATTTTGCGGGTAACTGATGGGGGGGGTGCTCCGTTAATTTGCGGTTCTGATGGTGGGGGGGGGGGGGTGCTCCGTTAATTTGTGTTCGTGATGGGTGGGTGGTGCTCCGTTAATTTCGCAGTTCTGATAGGGGGGGGGTGCTCGTTAATTGCGGTTCTGATGGGGGGGGTGCTCCGTTAATCGCGGTTCTGATGGGGGGGGTGCTCCGTTTAATTTGCGGTTCAGATGGAGGGGGGTGCTCCGTTAATTTGCGTTCTGATGGAGGGGGGTGCTCCGTTAATTCGCGGTTCTGATGGGGGGGGGGTGCTCCGTTAATTCGCGGGTTCTGATTGGGGGGGTGCTCCGTTAATTCGCAGTTCTGATGGGGGGGTGCTCCGTTAATTCGCGGGTTCTGATGGGGGGGGTGCTCCGTTAATTTGCGGTTCTGATGGGGGGGTGCTCTGTTAATTCGCGGTCTGATGGGGGGGTTCTCATTAATTTGCGGTTCTGATGGGGGGGTGGTGCTCCGTTAATTTTGCAGTTATGATGGGGGGGGGGGGGGGGGCTCCATTAATTTGCGGTTCTGATGGGGGGGGGGTGCTCCGTTAATTGGTGGGGTCCCCACTAAATTCTACGACCATGCTCGGTACCATGCGCAGTTTCTATTAAACATCCATAAACGACAACTCGGTTGCATCTCTTTATTTCAATATTCCTTGGCTAAGAATATTACAAGGTTAACGTTGCGTTGCCAAAGTGGTATCTCCGTGGTATTTCCATTAGGCTACATTTACGTCTCTCTGTCAAACTATTCTCCAAAACAAACTTGTTTCCGTCGCTCTGGATACGTCACCCCGTGTATTCTTCTGATTGGTCGTAGTGTTATCCAATTGCGTGCAGTGATATTTTCAAATGCATGCTTGGTGCCGCCCCTCGAGTTGGGCCATTTTCATTGCTCATTACCAGACCTACAGCTTTCTAGATGTGGGTCTGGATTTCCAGGCTAGCCCTGTACGTCAATTAAGTGGCAAATGTGATAGGGGGGATGAATGATAACATCAAATTTTTTTTTTTTTTAATGGCATGCGATCTACCCGGACTTCCTTTGCGATCGGCCGGTCGATCGCGATCGACGTATTGGGCACCCCTGTCTTAGTGCCTGTTAAAATTCTGGCAGCAGCGTTCTGTACTAGTTGAAGCTTGTGGAGGGAGCTCTGGCTGATACCGGCATAAAGTGCGGAGAAGATGAAAGCATGAATAATCTTATGTGAATAAAAAAAAAAGACCTGACTTTAGAAATGTTCTTGAGCTGGAAGAAACATGACTGGACAACCTTCTTCACTTGAGCATCAAAACAGAGTTCTGCATCAACTATAATGCCATGGTTTCTAGCAACCTGCTTCATATTTTTGTTCAGGGAACCAAGCTTGCTTTGGACCACGCTAGTAGAGTGTGTTGGACCAATAGCTAAGATCTCAGATTTGTTGTCATTCAATTAAAAAAAGTTTAGCAACATCCTGCGACATTTGAAGGCATCAAGTCAGACGGGGTGTCTGTGTGCTTTCGCCTCTCCTATACATTCTGTACACCAGCAATCCTCAAAGTCTGTACTCCAGTCCGGATCCTGACCCAATCACAATTGTCTCCGGACTCTGAGCAAATTATACTATTCATATGTATTATTTGTATCATCTGCAAGGCATCTCCGCGACCCAACGTGTCAAAATTCTCTGCTTTCCCTCCTGCAAGCAGTGCTTCAAATGTCCGACTGCTCCACTGTCTGGAGGAGGACTCTGCTACTCTGCTTTGGTCCAATCACATTCAGTGTCCCGTCATCTCCATGATAGCGACGTGTCGCAGACGCCATGTCATAAAGCCGCACTTTTTTCAACTTTATTTATACAAGCAAAGAGAACATTGGGACAGTGCAGCTAGTTTTGTCAGCAGTTGGTAGCCTAGATTTCAAGCATGAGTCAATCTAAAATGGCATGTTCAAAGGTGGCCAGTAAAAGAAAAGTCGACAGTAAAAATTGGCAATTCAATGAGGAATGGGTTGAAAAATATATGTTCATCCTCCCTCCAACGAGCACCAAGCCGATGTTCCGAATAAGCCAAGAAACAGGAGCCCTTGTAAAGAGTGGCAATTTGAAATGTCACTATGAAACAAAACAAAAGTTATTTTGAAGCGACCTTTCCTCAAAATTCAGACCAAAGAACCACAAAAATCTATGGGATGAAATCGTCATATCAAGCAGCAAGCAGAATTCTTGTTACATCTATGTCACAGAAGTCTTGGCAACAGATAAATGGTGCCACTTCTCTCATCTGCAACTTTGACACAATGTGCAAGTTCTGGACTTATTTGGAATTTGATGCTTGGGACGGTTTGACTCACCTTTAGTGGGTGGGTGTGTGAACCGGTTGGCGGGATTGGGAAAATGTGTGATTTGTAGATCCTATTTATTTGTAGATCCAATTTAATACAATTTTATATGTAATTTTATGTTTTATTGAATTTAATTTGATATATTTGATATACTTTTATATTATATTATATATATGTAATTGAATATTTTTATGTTATAATTTAATTAGAATTGTTTAAAAGCTTGACTGTGGCTTCGCAGAAGGATACAGAGCACTTTATATTTTTTTATTTTTATGGTTTTATTTTTACGTATACTGCTTCACAGCGTATTTAATTGTGCATTATATTTTAATTGACTTGGGCGTCTTGATGTTGTACTGTGCTTAACTGTGTGTTTTCATGTGTTTTTATGTGACTTACAATTGCCCCTTTGGGGACAAATAAAGTTCAACTTGACTGGAGTAACAGCCACTCTGGGTATTAATCAATGGTCTAGTCGTCAAAAGATCTTTCATTTGCTTACCAGAGTTCTCCCACATTAAAGTGTCAGTATTTTACTTCCTGTGTATATACTGTATGTCAGGGGATCGCGCATAGGCCAACTCATTAAGGATAGGTTCATTTTAATGTATTCTTAGATAAAATCTGCTCTATGAACATCATATAGAACTGTTCTAAAAGTTCTAACGTATTGATATTATATTAGGAGTTTAGGCTGGATAACCTTAAACTGTTTGACCTTGTTAAAATGGTATTTATATTATATTTATACCTAACCAGTTTTATTATTACGAGTGGAAATACTCCATTTGGGTGCAGGAGGCAGGACATGATGCAAAATATGTTGCAGTTGTTATTCAGCGTTTTAAGATTTCCAACAGAAATAAAACAGCTTTTATCTTATGAGAAATCACAGGATGTCTATCACAGGATGTCCTCTCTCCCTCCCATTAACTTCAGAACAGAGAGTTCAGTCAATACAATGCAGTTTAGCTGGCTTATCCAGTGTCAGACGCATGTGTAAAACATAGTGGCTGTGGATGAAAGGGGAGTTGACTGCTGGAAATAAAAGTTTATGTCAAAGTTTATGTTCTGCTTATTCAGTTATATAGTGTGTATTTATTGTGTATGTACTGTGTAAATATTGTGTAGTTATCCTATTGTGTGTAATATGTTTCAGTGTGCGGAGAACGGCCCCTGTTTGAGAAGGTAACGATAACAAATATATACATGAAATATTTCATTATATTATAAATAGTATTATATACATGATTAATATTATGATAATATTATAAAAAATATTATAAAATATTATTATATTATCATATTTTTGCTATCATTACATCCTATATTAGGTGAATAAGGCAGATGGGAAGGAGAATGAGTTGTTGGAGTCATACCAAGGGAGTCGTATCGTTGGGGGAGATGATGCTGAGGAAGCATCGTCACCATGGTAACCACTCAATGTAACACACACACACACACACACACACACACACACTCTGTATCTCGTTAACTTGCTGGTCACCTGGACAGTTCAAATAAGATGGTTTCTGAATATTATAACTAGCTGTGTGTGTGTGTGTGTGTGTGTGTGTGTGTGTGTGTGTGTGTGTGTGTGTGTGTGTGTGTGTGTGTGTGTGTGTGTGTGTGTGTGTGTGTGTGTGTGTGTGTGTGTGTGTGTGTGTGTGTATATGCTGTGGTGTTGAGTACAGGCAGGTGATGCTGTATAAGCGTCAGCCCCAGGAGCTGCTGTGTGGAGCCAGTCTGATCAGTGATCAGTGGGTTCTGACTGCAGCTCACTGCATCCTCTACCCCCCCTGGAGCAAGAACTTCACTGCCAGCCAAATCCTTGTCCGACTGGGGAAAACACAACCGGGCTAGGTTAGTCTGGGTTAAAGCTAACCCTGTTTAACTAGAGGCTAGGCTACTCTGGGTTAGTTAACTCAATAACAAGGTGAGGTTAAGATTGCAGTTCAGAGAAGGCTTGGTTAGAGTTAGTTAACTAGAGGCTTGGATAGTCTGGGTTCGTTAACTTAATCACACAGCTAGATTAGTCTGGGTTGGGTAACTAGATGCTAGGTTAGTCTGCGTTAGTTAACTTAACTTAACAAGGCTAGATTAATCTGGATAGGTTAACTTGAGGCTAGAAGTTACTCATTGTTATTTAACCCAATAGCAAAACTAGGTTAGTTAACAAGTTTAGTCTGGGTTAGTTAAGTCAATACCAAGGTTAGGTTAGTTAACTCAATAACATGTATTAGTCAGTCTTGGTCAGTTAACTAGAGGCTAGGTTAGGCTGGGTTAGTTCACTCAATAACAAGACTTGGCTGGTCTGGGTTGGTTTTCAAGAGGCTCGGTTAGTCTGAGTTAGTTAACTGAATAATAATGCTAGGATTGTCTGGGTTAGTTGATCAAGTCAAGTACATTTTATTTGTATAGCCCTTAATCACAGTTACAATCTCAAAGGGCTTTACAGGCCATATGATTATGGGCCAAGTGATTATGAAACTAGGTGCTACGGGGCTCTGAGTTAGTTAACTAGGACCCTGTTTCCAGAAGCTGGACTGCTGGGTTAACCGGATATGTCAAGTGAGAATTCAGGGAAATGGCCAAATTTTCGGTTTCAGATACGATAAATTGAGACTAATCTCAGTTCAGTTACCGTGGTGACATGGCGACTACCGCCTAACCCGGAGCAAACCTGCTACATCGCAGGTTAGTTCTGAGATAACTCTGCCCACAGCTGCAATTCCACCATATTTCTATCGTCTCATTTGTTTAAATAATAGCAATGAAAAACTTGTATTATTTAAATTTCTAGTATTTTAATCGAACAGCAAGCTGGACACATTTTTCATCTTGAACGTAACCGTACTTGTTGCTCGAGATTGAAATCTGCTTTTTGTGAAACAGAAACTCAAGCCAGTCAAGGAAGCGCCTCCTGAGCCAGAGTTCTGGTTTAAGCCGAAACTGATTCTATGCTGCAACTTGAAACAGAACCTCTGTGCTAGGTTACCTAACTCAATAACAAGGATAATTCTTAACTAGGTATGAACAAGGTCAGGAGAGGATTGTGCCCATTGATGAGATCATCGTCCATCAGAAGTACAACTGGAGAGTAAATCTGAACCGAGATATCGCTCTGCTCCACCTCAAGAGGCCGGTGCAGTTCAACGACAGGATTCACCCTGTGTGTCTGCCAACCAAGCAGATTGCCAAAAAGTAAGACACTCACTCAACACACTAAAACAACAATTTAAAAGAGGGATTATTAAAATCTGAAAGGTATTATATTTGAAGTATAGAGGGATTATTATTTCAGCAGGATTATATCTAGGCTGATGCTTGAAGGGGTTCTAAATGGGATTAGGTTTAAAATCTACCGGGATTATAATCTGAATGGGATTATGTTTTAAGAAGTGAGGCATTATAATCTGAATAGGATTATATCTGTTTCCCAGGCTGATGTTTGCGGGATATAAAGGCCGTGTGACTGGCTGGGGTAATCTGAAGGAAACATGGAACCCTTCTGCAAGAAATCTACCTGTTAGTCCTGCAGCAGATCCACCTGCCAATTGTAGACCAAGACACCTGCCAAACATCCACCTCTATCCACATCACAAGCAATATGTTCTGCGCTGGTAAACTTCTCCAGATACACATGCACAATACACTTACTGTATATATACATATATAATGTACATGTGTATACTGTATATAAGTATATACGCATATATATATATATATATATATGCATATATATATATTCTATGTTAAACGAGAATTTCACTTTAAAACACTTCTGGGGTCATTTTCACATCACCCGGGCTTTTGTATGCACTCCAGACCGTTTTTAGGTTGCTTGCTTCAATATTTTGATACGTTAAACTAATTGTAAACCCACATCACTGCTTCTTATGACTGATATTGTCCTTCGAATGAACATGTTGACATTCAATTACAGAAATCATTTCATTATGTTGATATTTTATGGAATCCATTGCGCGATTTATGTGACATTTGGTTGTCAATCGTGTTGTAGTACTACTATAATGCTATTATATAATACTTTGACGGTGGCAACCCTATAACAACAGCCAGCAAGCTGTCTGTTACCCGAGAGCAGAGGTCAAACTCAATTTCATCCTGGGCCACATCAGCATTATGGTTGCCCTCGAAGGGCCGGTTCTAACTGTAAGACTATATAATAAGGGCGATCTGGCAAAAAATATAATCACGATTCTTTTCGATTTTTTTAAAACAATATATAATTTGATAATGCTGCCAGTTTAAAGAGTATCCCGATAATGACAAATGAAGAAGACACCAGAGGGTTCATTCGTTAAACTTTAGAATAGTTTATTAACAAAAATAATGTAAATATTAAACACTGCAAACATGCTGTAATAGCCTTAATAATACACACCTTTCAAATTATTTCAATGTAAATAAAACTGAAAGCTGGGCAACAAAAATGTCCCGTTTTTCGAGGTAGACACAAATAGTAAAACAAGTGGCTTAAATGCCCTGTGCAACTTTAAGATAAAATACAGTACAAAATATGAATTATGAAGTAGTTACATGTTTTAGAGGTAGACATTGAACAAGATGCAAAATTGGTAAAGGTGCAAAATGTAAACATTTAGAATTAGAAAAAATAAACATTAACTGTTTAAAAATAAACATTAACATTAAAAAGTTAAACATTAACTATAAACATTAACACTCAATAAACACAATAAACACAAGTAAACACATTCAAGTACAACTGTAATAATACTAATAAAAAGTAATACTGGTTTTCATCTCTTAAATGAAATCTGTAAACACTGTAAACCAGTTATTATGCTACACAGTTTAGCTTGTGCACGTCATTTAACCCCATTATAGGTGTTTTGCCATCATGTCTTTCGCGAATGAACTACGATACTGCATTATTTATATCCGCGCTTCTTTTTGAACGTCTGGCAGCAAATGACGACACAAATCGATGCTTGTTTGGGCCCCGCTGCTACTTGAAGGCTTTCTTGGCTCCGCAGCTCCAGGCTCTCGGTGTAGTCGCTGGGTGCTCCCGTCTCAGGTGCTTCAATAGGTTGCTCTCCCGTCTTGCTAGACACCGTCGACGACATGTAGACGCAGACGTCTTGTGTGCCTTGTCGTTTTTAAAAGTAACCAAACCAGTTCATATAATAGACTTTGCGAGGCCCTTTTGTCATCATGTGGTCACTTAGTTAACTCGTTTCCCTCACGTGTCTCTCAGTCTGTTGTCCTTTCTTCACGTCGCTGTTGGTTAAACAACGCCTCGTGCCGTGGTATAAATGGGCGTGGTCGAACCAAAACACTGCACACCGATTGGCTGTTGACACGTTATTTTGGCTGCGCCGTAGCGCGAATGGGCGTGTCGAGCCAAAACACTGCAGACCGATTGGCTGTTGTCGGGTTATTTTGGCTGCGCCAATCGCCAATCGTACCGAATGGGCGAGTCGAGACAAACACTGCAGACCGATTGGCTGTTGTCGCGTTTATTTCCGGTGCGTCATGATGCTGCTGTCAGATCTATCCAGATCGAGAAAATTCGGGGGTGATCCAAGACGGCGCTCTGACCACACGTGTTTCGATGTGCTCCACAAACCTAAGTGTTTCTCTAGCATATATAGTGTGAACAAAACAACCATATTCATTTAGTTTGATAGTATCTGTACCCGGCTACTTTTTGGTATCGCTAATAAACCATGAAGAAAGCCTCTGAGAAAAGAAAGAGCAGTGTTGTGAGTGCTAAACTTAGCTCTGCTAGCCAACTTTCCACACTAGCTCTCGATGAGCAAGCCGAAGCTGCGAACGCACTCATTGACAACATGCACGACGATCTGGGCTCAGACGCCGAACCGGTGAATGTGACTCAAAAAAATGTTTTCCACCTCTTCCCGTTACACCGTCTAAGCCTCGCTGCGGTCAAACAGAAGATTTGAAGACACGGAGACATCTTCTGTTGTTATATCTGGAACAGTTGTAATATTCTATACAAGAACAAGTTGTTATTTTATGATAAATGGTTTAAAAATGGCATTATACTAGTAAGTCAGTTGTTTAATAAAGAAGGGTTATTATACAGCTACTCAGAATTTCTTATAGGTATAATGTCCCAATAACTCCAAAATAATTTTCTATTGGTTTTGATGCCATTCCATCTGGTTTATGTATATTATTTAGGAATGCTGTCCCCTCTATGCCCCTGTCAGTGTCGCCCCCTGACCCAACTCAATGTCCATTAGGTAAAGTTTGCTTTTCTTTTAATAGAGGTATGAACTCTAGAATAAGGGCTTTGTTTCAGGACAACATTTTACTTCTTGCCAAATTTCACATTCACAAGTGTAAATATACAAACAAAAAACCTCAATTCATTGTGTTTAGGAAGGATAGATCAATACGTCTCAACAATTTCTTCCTCAGAAAACAAAAAAGCAATCAGGACAATGACTGTATGCAATATTTCTAAAGTAATTACTAAACTACTGCGTGGCACTTTGCTTGGCATCTTGTATGTTCTTAGATGTTGGTAACATGCTCAGAATTGCACGCCTGCCCAGCTACTTATGGAGGCAACTTAGCAATTATGAAATTCGTTCTATTCGTCTCGTAAATATGAATGCTCAAAAACAGCTCTATTCCTTTATGTACCACAGTGATATATTTCTGTCACCTTCAACAAATGTACTCTTTGTAAGTCGCTTTGGATGAAAGCGTCTGCCAAATGCCCTAAATGTAAATGCGCAGGTGTACATTTACCATGCCCCACTGAAGAGGGGGGTGGTGTTAGCAGTGGCTCATTTGCATAAGCACTCAAACCGACCGCTGGAGAACAGGGCTGTCTTGACAGGGTACAAAGTGTGCTATGGTGCTTGATCCTTATGGTATTTAGACCGAAGCATTCCACAGACATTTGATTAAGACCTCAAAGATCTGTGTCAAAAAAGGAAAAAGGGGCAAAATATGTCTCCTTTAAGACAGTTGTCTTGGTAGGGGTAGCTCCAAAGTGATCCCTGCATATCCTATTAGTCCTTGTTTGTGAACTTCTTTGGCTGTTATGTTGTGTCTGATTACATCCAGCCATGGCTGGCACAAACTTGCATTGCGTGGTAAAGAATGAAAATGTGCTTTCAATGTGAGTTTAGCATACGTTTAGCATAAGTTAGCATACATTAGTTTGTCTGATTTCAACAGAAGTTAATGGACTGTTTTTCTTTGCTTCTCCCTGACTTTGCTGGAACAAAAAAATGTAAACTATACAAAATGGTAAATGGATTGCGTTTATATTGCGCTTTTATCCAAAGCGCTTTACAGTATTGCCTCACATTCACCCATTCATACACTCAACCATGCAAGGCAGCACACAACCAACACGTCAGGAGCAGTTAGGGTTAAGTGTCTTTCTCAGGGACACCTCGACCCTTATCTAGGTGAAGCCTGTGGATCGAACCAGCAACCTTCCGGTTGCCAGACAACCACTCTTAACTCCTCTTACCTCCTGCTACTGAGCTACTGCCCCATCATACTATGTAGACTTGCACTAAAAATAAATTGTCTTTGTTTTTAAATGGAATTTCAAATTATTCCATTTCAAATGGAATAATTAATAGGTAAATGAATGTCGACATGTCCATTAGGAGGACAATATAAGTAAGTAAACAAGGACGAGTGTTTACAATTAGTCTGACATGTAGTTTGATTTTGAATGGGTGTCTAAGGGGTGTGGGGGGGTTTGCTCACACGGTTATAAATTATCTAAATATTGAAGCAAGCAACCTAAAAACAGTGTGGGGTGATGTGAAAATGACAACAGAAGTGTTGGGATTATTACTGTATATACTGTATATATATATATACTGTATGTGTGTGTACATATGTATATATATATTCCAATATTGTATTTTAAGGGTTTAAAGCTGGGGAGGACCAACGAGGAGATGCGTGTGAGGGAGACAGTGGAGGACCCTTCGTGATGAAGGTGAGCTCTCATATCAGAACCCATGTCTCTGTGCAGGTAAAATGGAATAAAATTAGATAGAATAAAGTGCAGATTAAGGTAATCGTATTTCATCTCCCTTTACTGCCTTAATCCCATGTAATATATCCTACTAGTATAATCCCAGATTAACCTTCCGTTTATAATCATAGTCCCATGTTAATCTTCTCCTTTAGATTAATCTCATGTTAATCTACTCATTTACCTTAATCCCATTTTAATATGTCCTTAACTACATCAATTATATGTTACTCTACTCCTTTACTTTAATCCTATGTTAATCTATCCTTTACTATCATAATCCCATGTCAATCTGTCCTGTACTAACTCATCCCATGTTAATCTACTCCCCTACCTTAATCCTATGTGTAGTAAGCCTTGCTTTGGTGTGCCTTGCTTTGGTGCACTGGTCACTTAACCCAGTCAATATACATATACTGGATAGTCATTCATAGATTATCAGAATCAGAATCAGAATCAGAATTGCTTTATTCGCCAAGTAGTTTTCACATACGAGGAATTTGCTGTGGTTGTTGGTGCATACAGACAATATAATAATAAAAAAGCATTAAAAAGCAAGTAGTGCAAAAACGACAAGAAGCATAAATATAAAATAAAGTAGAATAGTATGAATGGGTATATACAATACAGAATGATTTCTGAATGATGAGATATTTACAAATATGCTGACTACCCACAGCTGCGTAGATCCCGAGAATTTGCCATCCCGTCCCCATGCTTGCAGCCCGATGCCAAACCACAGCCCTTCACACCACACATGTTAATCTAGTCCTTTATTACCTCAATCCCATGTTAATCGACTAATTTATGACCTCTGACAGAAGAAGATGGCATGGCCGTGTCTAGTCGTCATTGTGGTAGCTCCCCTTAGATTGTGTGTATTTTTGTATTTGTATTTTCTTTCAACATCTTCTTTTGCACAAATTGTGGCAACCCGCTTCCAGTCATGAGGCAGACGCATAGGAAAACACTGATACCAATGCTGTTTTAAGGCGCCGTAGTCGGGCCGTTTATTACACACACACACAGAGGAGATCACGTCAGTACTTAACAGCGTGTCCAAACAAGAGTCCTCTGCGGTCCGGACGCCGCCTCCCGGGTAGCCGTGCTCCGCGGGGTACCGTCCTCTCCGTCTCGTACGGTCTGCGCGATCTCCGCGATTCCTGTCGCGTGTCGGCGCGTCCGCGCGCCCTCCGAACTCTCGACTCGGAGTAAGCCCTGGCTTTATACTCTGTCCATGCGATTCTCTGATCGTCCGCAAGCTGTCACCACTTTGCCTCCTAATTAGCTGATAGGTGACAGCTGCCGACTCGGGAGGGAGGGGCCGGAAAGTCCCGTCTTGCCACACAACCCCCCCCCTTTTCCCAATGCCAGGCCACCGTCCCGGCCCCAACAGCCCCCTCCGGGGGTCGATGGGACATTTGGTTCCCTCATCCCGCTTCCGCTAGCGTTTCCTGCGGCACCGCCTCCCGGCTCGGCGTCAGCTGCACCGCCTCCCGGCTCGGCGTCGGCTGCACCTCGTCCCGGCTCGGCGTCGGCTGCACCTCGTCCCGGCTCGGCGTCGGCTGCCCGTCGTCGCCTCCGCCGTCCTGAGTCGCCTCCCGGGTCGTCGGCTGCGTCGCCTCCCGCGTCGTCGGCTGCGTCGCCTCCCGCGTCGCCGGCTGAGTCGCCTCCCGCGTAGCCGGCTGAGTCGCCTCGCGTCGTCGCCTGCCGCCTCCGTCATCGGCTGCGTCGCCTCCCGCGTCGTCGGCTGCGTCGCCTTCCGCGTCGTCGGCTGCGTCGCCTTCCGCGTCGTCGGCTGCGTCGCCTGCCGCGTCGTCGGCTGCCTCGCTCGGGGCCGCCTGCTGCCGGTCAGCTGGGCCTGGAGCTCTCTGGCCTGCTCCCGGGCCTGCTCCCCTGCTCCTCCTCTCTGGCCTGCGGCCTTCAGCTGGGCCTGCTCCGCCGTCAGCTGGGCCTGGAGCTCTCTGGCCTGCTCCCGGGCCTGCTCCTCTCTCTGGCCTGCGGCCTTCAGCTGGGCCTGCTCCGCCGTCAGCTGGGCCTGGAGCTCTCTGGCCTGCTCCCGGGCCTGCTCCTCCCGCTGGCCTGCGGCTGTCAGCTGGGCCTGGAGCTCTCTGGCCTGCTCCTCTCTCTGGCCGGCGGCCTTCAGCTGGGCCTGCTCCGCCGTCAGCTGGGCCTGGAGCTCTTTGGCCTGCTCCTCCTGCTGGGCCACGGCCTCCCGCTGCTCCTTGGCCTGGAGCTGCACGACCTGCAGCTTCTGGTACCCCCGTAGGTTTCCCTCCTGCATGGCCGCCACTCGCTCCCTCATCTCCTCCATCTGCTGGCACATTTCCAGCTTTTCCCGGGCCAGCTCATGGCGGAGCTGCTCCACCTGCTCTTTAGCCAGGCCGGCCTCCTCCTGGAGGGAGAGGGCTTTCTCCTGCACTCGTGGGCCCGTCCCGGCAGCAGCCCCAGCCTTTTTCTTCTGATACCAATGCTGTTTAAGGCGCCGTAGTCGGGCCGTTTATTACACACACACACAGAGGAGATCACGTCAGTACTTAACAGCGTGTCCAAACAAGAGTCCTCTGCGGTCCGGACGCCGCCTCCCGGGTAGCCGTGCTCCGCGGGGTACCGTCCTCTCCCGTCTCGCACGGGTCCGCGCGATCTCCGCGATCCTGTCGCGTGTCGGCGCGTCCGCCGAACTCCCGACTCGGAGTAAGCCCCTGGCTTTATACTCTGTCCATGCCGATTCTCTGATCGGCCGCAGCTGTCACCACTTTGCCTCCTAATTAGCTGATAGGTGACAGCTGCGACTCGGGAGGGAGGGGCCGGAAAGTCCCGTATTGCCACAAATGAAACATACAAGCGAGATACACTCCTGGACATTAACTTTTGTTTACAACAAAGATTCTTGGATACTTTTACATCGATCCTTAGTGGCCGGCAGAGATCGTACGAGCAAGCCACAACAACAACAGTGGCGACATGCCTCCAGGGAAACAGGAAGGAAACGATGTTGTGGTTTTGGCACAGACTGAGAGTCCAGACACACCATCCACCTCTACCCAGCATTCTTCTAGCTAATGTCCAATCTCTGGAAAATTATTTAGATGATATTAGGTAGAGGATTCGATTCCAACGGGACTTGTCTAGCGGAAACACGGCTGACCCTGCTGGTGCCGGATCGAGTAAATTTGTCCGACTGAGTCCTTCTCTGTTTTCCGAGTGACAGGACGGAAGTGTCAGGGAAATCCAAGGGTGCAGGGGTTTGCTTCATGACCAACAACAAGTGGTGTAACACTCAGAATATTAAGACACTTTCTCGATCCTGCTCGCAAACCTGAAGGATCTGACAATCTCTTGCCGTCCATTCTATCTTCCCCGGGTGTTCAGTGCGGTCATCATCACAGCTGTCTGCTTCCCCCCACTAGCACCAATGTGGCACTATCGGACCTACATGATGTGCTATGTCGGCACCAGACCCAACATCCACCACCATCAACGCGGCTGTGGTGGTGGCGGGGGACTTTAATGGGGCAAATCTAAATAAAGTCATGCTGAACTTCTATCAGCACATTACATGTGCTACCAGGGGAGAAAGAACTTTCGGCCCCTGCTATACGTGTTTCAAGAGAGGCTACAAGGCTGCCTATCTTCCCCCGTTCGGCAAGTTGGACCATACCGACATTTTCCTGCTGCCGGATAGTATGGGAGGCGGTAGTGACAAGGGAAGTTAGGCGGTGGTCCGTCATGAGCGACACCAACTGGGACATGTTCCGATCCAGGTCCAGTGACGTAAGTGAGTTTGCGGACATGGTGACGAGCTTCATAGCAATGCTAGAGGACGCCATTGTCCCCACGGTTGTGGTGATATCCTTTCCTAATCGAAAACTGTGGGCCACCCTGAACGCCCATACTGCTGCCTACAACTCCAGCCTCATATCCGGCAACATGGACGAATACAAAGCGGCGTCCTATGGACTATGGTGAATGGTGAAGGACGCAAAGAGGAGGTACAGAGACAGAGTGGAGGTTGCAGATAGAACAGCGGGACATCAGACGCCTATGGCAAGGGCTACGGACCATTCAAATGTGAGTGCCGACGCATCCCTAGTGGACGATCTGAACTCATTCTGTGCGTGGGTCGAGGCAAGCACCAACACGACTAGAGGGACCGTAGCTCCATTGCTACGGACAAGCACACTCTCTGTGACCGAGCATGATGTGAGGAGGGCTCTGATAAGGGTGAACACTAGAAAAGCTGCAGGTCCTGGTGGCATATCTGGATGAGTACTGAAGATCTGTGCTAGCCAGCTAGCTCCAGTGTTCAGGAGGTCCTGTTGCCTTCAGGATCATGAAGGATCCTCACCACCCCAACAACAACCTGTTACAACTTCTGCGGGCAGGCAAGTGCCTCCGCAGTCACGCTGCTAGAACAGAGAGTCTGAAACAGAGTTTGTTTCCGCAGGCCATCGGGACTGTAAACTCTGACCTGACTAGGGATGCTCACTGCCCACTCTCATGCACATAACTTGACATTTTATATGTTGCCTTGCTGTTTATATGCCGACTTGTTTATGTGCCTTTTGCTGTTTATTTGCCTATTTGCTCATTTCTCATTCCAAAAAAAGCTGTCCCTAGTGTGGATATTCTTTCCCTTCAATTGTGATATTTTTCTTTTACAACATTAATCGCATGTGAATCTTTGCAGGACCCAGACAACCAGCGCTGGTACCAGATAGGGATTGTGTCATGGGGCGAGGGCTGTGACCGCGATGGGAAGTTTGGCTTCTACACCCACCTGTTCCGCCTGAGGAGGTGGATCAAGAAGGTCATCGACAAGTCTGGAGATGATGATGAATAGAACACACACAAACACACACACACACACACACATGATAGGGAAATAAGATAAATAAAGTTCTTTCCAACACAATTCATGTTTGCTGGATGGTTACAAGGCAAGTAAAGGTTGTTCTGCCTCTTCCTCTCTGTGGTGGTTAATAACATTGTAGTAAATAATATAACAGCAATATTGATGGTAAAACAAATGTTTTACTTCAACATAAGGGTCTGCAATGCAATGCTGATACTGTTATGACTCATCATTAACGTATCGAACATTATGTTGTTATGACATCATAGTATACTATACTGTTGATGATGGCGGCTCAGGGGTCCTCCCTAAGCAGCGCTGAATATAATGGTCCCATTCTCTCTTCTAAAACGAGAGTGTGGTCGCTTTCGATTTTGACCAATGATGTTGCTGCAGGCAGGGATCTGTAAACAAGCACATTTTCTCTGTAGATATCTCCCTAACTATGGAGGACCAAAACCGCCAAAATCAAAAATAAATAAATTAATACAATAATGAATAAATAAATGTGTTATTTAAAAATAATTAAATATGACCAGAAATAATAAATCACATGTATTTGTCAGGCTTTTCACAGGCAAGGGCCCAATCACAGACAAGGTGAAGTGCAATTACAGTTTATTTGAAAGCCAGTAGGCAGAGAAACATAATCTGGGTACAGTCCAGGTCAAAAAGCCATAAATCCAAAATATCAAATAATTCCAATCCACAAGGCAAAAATGTAAAAATTCCAAAATGCACGCAGAAAGTGTGCGCCTCCATGTCTGACAGCAGCAGATGAACACTTGGGCAGAGAGCACACCGACTTCTTCCTCGTGTTCTGGAAACAGTGGAGGTTGGTAGCTCAGGGAGCACTCAAAGGGAGACAGGACAGAGGATGAGGATGAGTTAATAGCATACTCTGCCCAGGGTAATTGTTGGCTCCAGTTGATTGGATTCTGGGAAGCCAGGCACTGCAATACAGTCTCTAGTAATTGATTTGCCTGCTTGGTCTGTCCGATCTGGTTGCTAATGCCCTCAGAATGGCACTTCTGCTCTTATCCCAGGTATCATGGAGGCAACCTAGCAATTATGAAGTTTGTTCTATTAACCTTGCAATTATGAATGTTTGAAACCTGCTCTATTCTTATCTTTATGTACCACAGTGATATATTGCTGTCTCTTTCAACAAATGTACTCTTTGTAAGTCACTTTGGATAAAAGTGTCAGATTCCCTAAATGTAAATGTAAATGTAAAAAGTTCAAAACCAAAAAGATCCAAATGGTCAATTGAAATACAGGTCAGAATAATGATCAAAGAATTAACTGTGCAAAACAGGCTTCGAAAACTGCAGGCACAATCTGACAGAGAACAGATAAACACTGAACCCAAGTACAGAGAGAACAAAACAGGGCAGACAGGTCATTGGGCAGAAACAACGAGGGACAGGTGAAACCAATACAGACAAGACAAGAATAGACTCATGTGACAGCAGACAATGGCGGGAAATTAAACAAAGGAAGGAAGTATCATATGCAGTGCTTAATTTGTAACCCGGGAGGTACCGGAACAATGGTGAAAATAAAATTGCGAAATAACAGCTGAAAAACACAGCCATGAGCTGCTGGAACACGACTGACAAAATAATAATAATAATAATAATAATAATAATACATAGGACTTATATAGCGCTTTTAAAGGGTACTCAAAGACGCTTTACAATGAACAACAAACATATAACATAAACGTACACAGATACAGAATACAGATACGTCTAATCTGGAGGTGATGAAGGCATGGATGAGTGTTTCTGCAGCTGAGGAGGAGAGGGTGGGGCGGAGTCGTGCAATACCGAAACCGTACCGTTACCGTGGACCAAAAACCGTGATACATACCGTACCGTGGGCACACTGTACCGTTGCATACCTATTAGACATCACATGATATAGTGGCAAAACTAATAGTGGCCTCATTTACAGCGGCACATTGACAAGTTAAAAATCTTTTCATAGTAATATTCAATGGTAATATTTTAATGTGGGTGAACTGCATACTGTACATTCATGTTCCAGTTATATTGGACAGTAATATTAAAAAACACATTCAAAACACATCTGCCCCATGTCGTTGCCGCCACAGTGGATGATGAGGACATCCGGTGCTGCTCTTTCTTGGAGGTAGATTGTAAAGAAGAGGGAGAAGGCCTTTCCACCGCAGTCCACCCCAGCCAAACCAGTAAACACAGACACCTGGCACGCTGAGGTGGCTTCCCATGGTCTCTGCAGCTCTCTGGGAAGCACACCGGATATACTGTAGCTGTCCCCAGTGATCAACACTGTTTCTGGGAGGAAAACAAATGAGTCAAAAAATGCTTCAGGGATGAAATATACAGTATGCAATTCATTATAGGTTGCCATCATTGAAATACTTTTGTGTAGCGCTGTCTAAAGCCCAGTAACCAAGGTTGATACTTACAGTCTTCACTGTGTGTAGCTGGCATGGCAGAGGAATGGAAGGCAGCCAAGAGATCTACTGAAACAAATTATAAGAAAATTATAAAAGTGCATTTCTTTCTCAACAGTCATTTTCAAGATAATAAGCTGCAGCTCACATAAGTTCTAGTCCCCTACGGGCATAGATGTATGTCAAAACGGGCAGGGGAGGCATAAACACTGCTAGAGTTTCACTGTACAAAATGTCCCTGTCTTGTGATGTACATGTGACAAATAAAACACTTTGACTCTGATACCTTTCTTCCGCAATGTACATAAAACTGTCACCCATATCGCCATTGTTATAGAGTTGCATTGATCATAAATAAAATGATCAGGGCTTATCTAGTAACACTATCCCATCAGATGAGACAAGTGAGCAATCATCGTGACATGTAGGCTGTCTTTAACCTAAAAGCTTTCACCTGGAGTTCACCTGGACTCTGCATCCCCTTCCTCTCCTAACCCCAGCACTAAATTTGCGTGTTTGTATGTCTTGGCATTATTAATAGTACTTAGCATTGCTTGGCATATTGTATGTTCTTAGATGTTGGTAATGCGCTCAGAATCACACGTCTGCTCTTATCCCAGCTATTATGCAGGCAACCTAGTAACTATTAAACTCGTTCTATTAACCTCGTAATTATGAATGCTTGAAACCTGCTCTATTCTTATCTTCATGTACCACAGTGATATATTGCTGTCTCCTTCAACAAATGTACTCTTTGTAAGTCACTTTGGATAAAAGAAAAAGCTAGCCATAGCCAGCTAGCTTCAGCTTCAACACTTCGAGGTGGGCGTGGTCGTGGGCGTGTTCCAAAAGCCAGGCTTCATTCGCCCCGCCTCAGTTTCACTCAGACTCCACCCCTGGAGTGGGCGGAGTCGGTTCTGACTTGCCAAGATGTCGACCATTTGAGGCTCAAAAGTTCTGCTTATTCAGTTATACAGTGTGTATTTATTGTGTATGTACTGTGTAAATATTGTGTAGTTATCCTATTGTGTGTAATATGTTTCAGTGTGCGGAGAACGGCCCCTGTTTGAGAAGGTAACGATAACAAATATATACATGAAATATTTCATTATATTATAAATAGTATTATATACATGATTAATATTATGATATTATAAAAAATATTATAAAATATTATTATATTATCATATTTTTGCTATCATTACATCCTATATTAGGTGAATAAGGCAGATGGGAAGGAGAATGAGTTGTTGGAGTCATACCAAGGGAGTCGTATCGTTGGGGGAGATGATGCTGAGGAAGCATCGTCACCATGGTAACCACTCAATGTAACACACACTCTGTATCTCGTTAGCTTGCTGGTCACCTGGACAGTTCAAATAAGATGGTTTCTGAATATTATAACTAGCTGTGTGTGTGTGTGTGTGTGTGTGTGTGTGTGTGTGTGTGTGTGTGTGTGTGTGTTGGTGTGTGGTGTGTGGTGTGTGTGGTGTGGTGTGTGTGTGTGTGGTGGTGTGTGTGTGTGTGTGTGTGTGTATATGCTGTGGTGTTGAGTACAGGCAGGTGATGCTGTATAAGCGTCAGCCCCAGGAGCTGCTGTGTGGAGCCAGTCTGATCAGTGATCAGTGGGTTCTGACTGCAGCTCACTGCATCCTCTACCCCCCCTGGAGCAAGAACTTCACTGCCAGCCAAATCCTTGTCCGACTGGGAAAACACAACCGGGCTAGGTTAGTCTGGGTTAAAGCTAACCCTGTTTAACTAGAGGCTAGGCTACTCTGGGTTAGGTAACTCAATAACAAGGCGAGGTTAAGATTGCAGTTCAGAGACGGCTTGGTTAGAGTTAGTTAACTAGAGGCTTGGATAGTCTGGGTTCGTTAACTTAATCACACAGCTAGATTAGTCTGGGTTGGGTAACTAGATGCTAGGTTAGTCTGCGTTAGTTAACTTAATTTAACAAGGCTAGATTAATCTGGATAGGTTAACTTGAGGCTAGAAGTTACTCATTGTTATTTAACCCAATAGCAAAACTAGGTTAGTTAACAAGTTTAGTCTGGGTTAGTTAAGTCAATACCAAGGTTAGGTTAGTTAACTCAATAACATGTATTAGTCAGTCTTGGTCAGTTAACTAGAGGCTAGGTTAGGCTGGGTTAGTTCACTCAATAACAAGACTTGGCTGGTCTGGGTTGGTTTTCAAGAGGCTCGGTTAGTCTGAGTTAGTTAACTGAATAATAATGCTAGGATTGTCTGGGTTAGTTGATCAAGTCAAGTACATTTTATTTGTATAGCCCTTAATCACAGTTACAATCTCAAAGGGCTTTACAGGCCATATGATTATGGGCCAAGTGATTATGAAACTAGGTGCTACGGGGCTCTGAGTTAGTTAACTAGGACCCTGTTTCCAGAAGCTGGACTGCTGGGTTAACCGGATATGTCAAGTGAGAATTCAGGGAATGGCCAAATTTTCGGTTTCAGATACGATAAATTGAGACTAATCTCAGTTCAGTTACCGTGGTGACATGGCGACTACCGCCTAACCCGGAGCAAACCTGCTACATCGCAGGTTAGTTCTGAGATAACTCTGCCCACAGCTGCAATTCCACCATATTTCTATCGTCTCATTTGTTTAAATAATAGCAATGAAAAACTTGTATTATTTTAATTTCTAGTATTTTAATCGAACAGCAAGCTGGACACATTTTTCATCTTGAACGTAACCGTACTTGTTGCTCGAGATTGAAATCTGCTTTTGTGAAACAGAAACTCAAGCCAGTCAAGGAAGCGCCTCCTGAGCCAGAGTTCTGGTTTAAGCCGAAACAGATTCTATGCTGCAACTTGAAACAGAACCTCTGTGCTAGGTTACCTAACTCAATAACAAGGATAATTCTTAACTAGGTATGAACAAGGTCAGGAGAGGATTGTGCCCATTGATGAGATCATCGTCCATCAGAAGTACAACTGGAGAGTAAATCTGAACCGAGATATCGCTCTGCTCCACCTCAAGAGGCCGGTGCAGTTCAACGACAGGATTCACCCTGTGTGTCTGCCAACCAAGCAGATTGCCAAAAAGTAAGACACTCACTCAACACACTAAAACAACAATTTAAAAGAGGGATTATTAAAATCTGAAAGGTATTATATTTGAAGTATAGAGGGATTATTATTTCAGCAGGATTATATCTAGACTGATGCTTGAAGGGGTTCTAAATGGGATTAGGTTTAAAATCTACCGGGATTATAATCTGAATGGGATTATGTTTTAAGAAGTGAGGCATTATAATCTGAATAGGATTATATCTGTTTCCCAGGCTGATGTTTGCGGGATATAAAGGCCGTGTGACTGGCTGGGGTAATCTGAAGGAAACATGGAACCCTTCTGCAAGAAATTTACCTGTAGTCCTGCAGCAGATCCACCTGCCAATTGTAGACCAAGACACCTGCCAAACATCCACCTCTATCCACATCACAAGCAATATGTTCTGCGCTGGTAAACTTCTCCAGATACACATGCACAATACACTTACTGTATATATACATATATAATGTACATGTGTATACTGTATATAAGTATATACGCATATATATATATATATATATATGCTTATATATATATTCTATGTTAAACGAGAATTTCACTTTAAAACACTTCTGGGGTCATTTTCACCCGGGCTTTTGTATGCACTCCAGACCGTTTTTAGGTTGCTTGCTTCAATATTTTGATACGTTAAACTAATTGTAAACCCACATCACTGCTTCTTATGACTGATATTGTCCTTCGAATGAACATGTTGACATTCAATTACAGAAATCATTTCATTATGTTGATATTTTATGGAATCCATTGCGCGATTTATGTGACATTTGGTTGTCAATCGTGTTGTAGTACTACTATAATGCTATTATATAATACTTTGACGGTGGCAACCCTATAACAACAGCCAGCAAGCTGTCTGTTACCCGAGAGCAGAGGTCAAACTCAATTTCATCCTGGGCCACATCAGCATTATGGTTGCCCTCGAAGGGCCGGTTCTAACTGTAAGACTATATAATAAGGCCGATCTGGCAAAAAATATAATCATGATTCTTTTCGATTTTTTTAAAACAATATATAATTTGATAATGCTGCCAGTTTAAAGAGTATCCCGATAATGACAAATGAAGAAGACACCAGAGGGTTCATTCGTTAAACTTTAGAATAGTTTATTAACAAAAATAATGTAAATATTAAACACTGCAAACATGCTGTAATAGCCTTAATAATACACACCTTTCAAATTATTTTAATGTAAATAAAACTGAAAGCTGGGCAACAAAAATGTTACGTTTTTCGAGGTAGACACAAATAGTAAAAGAAGTGGCTTAAATGCCCTGTGCAACTTTAAGATAAAATACAGTACAAAATATGAATTATGAAGTAGTTACATGTTTTAGAGGTAGACATTAATAAAAGATGCAAAATTGGTAAAAGGTGCAAAATGTAAACATTTAGAATTAGAAAAAATAAACATTAACTGTTTAAAAATAAACATTAACATTAAAAAGTTAAACATTAACTATAAACATTAACACTCAATAAACACAATAAACACAAGTAAACACATTCAAGTACAACTGTAATAATACTAATAAAAAGTAATACTGGTTTTCATCTCTTAAATGAAATCTGTAAACACTGTAAACCAGTTATTATGCTACACATTTTAGCTTGTGCACGTCATTTAACCCCATTATAGGTGTTTTGCCATCATGTCTTTCGCAATGAACTACGATACTGCATTATTTATATCCGCGCTTCTTTTTGAACGTCTGGCAGCAAATGACGACACAATCGATGCTTGTTTGGGCCCCGCTGCTACTTGAAGGCTTTCTTGGCTCCGCAGCTCCAGGCTCTCGGTGTAGTCGCTGGGTGCTCCCGTCTCAGGTGCTTCAATAGGTTGCTCTCCCGTCTTGCTAGACACCGTCCGACGACATGTAGACGCAGACGTCTTGTGTGCCTTGTCGTTTTTAAAGTAACCAAACCAGTTCATATAATAGACTTTGCGAGGCCCTTTTTGTCGTCATGTGGTCACTTAGTAACTCGTTCCTCACGTGTCTCTCAGTCTGTTGTCCTTTCTTCACGTCGCTGTTGGTAAACAACGCCTCGTGCCGTGGTATAAATGGCCATGTCGAACCAAAACACTGCACACCGATTGGCTGTTGACACGTTATTTTGGCTGCGCCGTAGCGAATGGGCGCGTCGAGCCAAAACACTGCAGACCGATTGGCTGTTGTCGGGTTATTTTGGCTGCGCCAATCGCCAATCGTACCGAATGGGCGAGTCGAGACAAACACTGCAGACCGATTGGCTGTTGTCGCGTTTATTTCCGGTGCGTCATGATGCTGCTGTCAGATCTATCCAGATCGAGAAAATTCGGGGGTGATCCAAGACGGCGCTCTGACCACACGTGTTTCGATGTGCTCCACAAACCTAAGTGTTTCTCTAGCATATATAGTGTGAACAAAACAACCATATTCATTTAGTTTGATAGTATCTGTACCCGGCTACTTTTTGGTATCGCTAATAAACCATGAAGAAAGCCTCTGAGAAAAGAAAGAGCAGTGTTGTGAGTGCTAAACTTAGCTCTGCTAGCCAACTTTCCACACTAGCTCTCGATGAGCAAGCCGAAGCTGCGAACGCACTCATTGACAACATGCACGACGATCTGGGCTCAGACGCCGAACCGGTGAATGTGACTCAAAAAAATTTTTTCCACCTCTTCCCGTTACACCGTCTAAGCCTCCTGCGGTCAAACAGAAGAGTTGAAGACACGGAGACATCTTCTGTTGTTATATCTGGAACAGTTGTAATATTCTTTATCAGAACAAATCGTTATTTTATGATAAATGGTTTAAAAATGACATTATACTAGTCAGTCAGTTGTTTAATAAAGAAGGGTTATTGTACAGCTACGCAGAATTTCTTAATAGGTATAATGTCCCAATAACTCCAAAATTATTTTCTATTGTCTTTGATGCCATTCCATCTGGTTTATGTATGTTATGTAGGAATGCTGTCCATTCTATGCCTGTGTCAGTGTCGCCCCCTGACCCAACTCAATGTCCTTTAGTTAAAGTTTGCTTTTCTTTTAATAGACGTATGAACTCTAGAATAAGGGCTTTGTTTCAGGACAACATTTTACTTCTTGCCAAATTTCACATTCACAAGTGTAAATATACAAACAAAAAACCTCAATTCATTGTGTTTAGGAAGGATAGATCAATACGTCTCAACAATTTCTTCCTCACAAAACAAAAAAGCAATCAGGACAATGACTGTATGCAATATTTCTAAAGTAATTACTAAACTACTGCGTGGCACTTTGCTTGGCATCTTGTATGTTCTTAGATGTTGGTAACATGCTCAGAATTGCACGCCTGCCCAGCTACTTATGGAGGCAACTTAGCAATTATGAAATTCGTTCTATTCGTCTCGTAAATATGAATGCTCGAAAACAGCTCTATTCTTATCTTCAGGTACCACAGTGATATATCACTGCCTCTCCTTCAACAAATGTACTCTTTGTAAGTCGCTTTGGATGAAAGCGTCTGCCAAATGCCCTAAATGTAAATGCGCAGGTGTACATTTACCATGCCCCACTGAAGAGGGGGGTGGTGTTAGCAGTGGCTCATTTGCATAAGCACTCAAACCGACCGCTGGAGAACAGGGCTGTCTTGACAGGGTACAAAGTGTGCTATGGTGCTTGATCCTTATGGTATTTAGACCGAAGCATTCCACAGACATTTGATTAAGACCTCAAGGATCCCCCTCCCCCCCCCCCCCCCCCCCCTCCCCCCCCCCCCCTCCCCACCCTGCCCCCCCCCCCCCCCCCCCCCCCCCCTCCCCCCCCCCCCCCCCCCCCCCCTCAAAGATCTGTGTCAAAAAAGGAAAAAGGGGCAAAATATGTCTCCTTTAAGACAGTTGTCTTGGTAGTGGGTAGCTCCAAAGTGATCCCTGCATATCCTATTAGTCCTTGTTTGTGAACTTCTTTGGCTGTTATGTTGTGTCTGATTACATCCAGCCATGGCTGGCACAAACTTGCATTGCGTGGTAAAGAATGAAAATGTGCTTTCAATGTGAGTTTAGCATACGTTTAGCATAAGTTAGCATACATTAGTTTGTCTGATTTCAACAGAAGTTAATGGACTGTTTTTCTTTGCTTCTCCCTGACTTTGCTGGAACAAAAAAATGTAAACTATACAAAATGGTAAATGGATTGCGTTTATATTGCGCTTTTATCCAAAGCGCTTTACAGTATTGCCTCACATTCACCCATTCATACACTCAACCATGCAAGGCAGCACACAACCAACACGTCAGGAGCAGTTAGGGTTAAGTGTCTTTCTCAGGGACCTCGACCCTTATCTAGGTGAAGCCTGTGGATCGAACCAGCAACCTTCCGGTTGCCAGACAACCACTCTTAACTCCTCTTACCTCCTGCTACTGAGCTACTGCCCCATCATACTATGTAGACTTGCACTAAAAATAAATTGTCTTTGTTTTTAAATGGAATTTCAAATTATTCCATTTCAAATGGAATAATTAATAGGTAAATGAATGTCGACATGTCCATTAGGAGGACAATATAAGTAAGTAAACAAGGACGAGTGTTTACAATTAGTCTGACATGTAGTTTGATTTTGAATGGGTGTCTAAGGGGTGTGGGGGGGTTTGCTCACACGGTTATAAATTATCTAAATATTGAAGCCAGCAACCTAAAAACAGTGTGGGGTGATGTGAAAATGACCCCAGAAGTGTTGGGATTATTACTGTATATACTGTATATACTGTATATATATATATATATATATATATATATATATATACTGTATGTGTGTTTACATATGTATATATATATTCCAATATTGTATTTTAAGGGTTTAAAGCTGGGGAGGACCAACGAGGAGATGCGTGTGAGGGAGACAGTGGAGGACCCTTCGTGATGAAGGTGAGCTCTCATATCAGAACCCATGTCTCTGTGCAGGTAAAATGGAATACAATTAGATAGAATAAAGTGCAGATTAAGGTAATCGTATTTCATCTCCCTTTACTGCCTTAATCCCATGTAATATATCCTACTAGTATAATCCCAGATTAACCTTCCGTTTATAATCATAGTCCCATGTTAATCTTCTCCTTTAGATTAATCTCATGTTAATCTACTCATTTACCTTAATCCCATTTTAATATGTCCTTAACTACATCAATTATATGTTACTCTACTCCTTTACTTTAATCCTATGTTAATCTATCCTTTACTATCATAATCCCATGTCAATCTGTCCTGTACTAACTCATCCCATGTTAATCTACTCCCCTACCTTAATCCTATGTGTAGTAAGCCTTGCTTTGGTGTGCCTTGCTTTGGTGCACTGGTCACTTAACCCAGTCAATATACATATACTGGATAGTCATTCATAGATTATCAGAATCAGAATCAGAATTGCTTTATTCGCCAAGTAGTTTTCACATACGAGGAATTTGCTGTGGTTGTTGGTGCATACAGACAATATAAGAGTTAAAAAGCATTAAAAAGCAAGTATTGCAAAAACGACAAGCATAAATATAAAATAAAGTAGAATAGTATGAATGGGTATATACAATACAGAATGATTTCTGAATGATGAGATATTTACAAATATGCTGACTACCCACAGCTGCGTAGATCCCGAGAATTTGCCATCCCGTCCCCATGCTTGCAGCCCGATGCCAAACCACAGCCCTTCACACCACACATGTTAATCTAGTCCTTTATTACCTCAATCCCATGTTAATCGACTAATTTATGACCTCTGACAGAAGAAGATGGCATGGCCGTGTCTAGTCACCATTGTGGTAGCTCCCCTTAGATTGTGTGTTTTTTTGTATTTGTATTTTCTTTCAACATCTTCTTTTGCACAAATTGTGGCAACCCGCTTCCAGTCATGAGGCAAGACGCATAGGAAACACTGATACCAATGCTGTTTAAGGCGCCGTAGTCGGGCCGTTTATTACACACACACACACAGAGGAGATCACGTCAGTACTTAACAGCGTGTCCAAACAAGAGTCCTCTGCGGTCCGGACGCCGCCTCCCGGGTAGCCGTGCTCCGCGGGGTACCATCCTCTCCCGTCTCGCACGGGTCCGCGCGATCTCCGCGATCCTGTCGCGTGTCGGCGCGTCCGCCGAACTCTCGACTCGGAGTAAGCCCCTGGCTTTATACTCTGTCCATGCCGATTCTCTGATCGGCCGCAGCTGTCACCACTTTGCCTCCTAATTAGCTGATAGGTGACAGCTGCGACTCGGGAGGGAGGGGCCGGAAAGTCCCGTCTTGCCACACACCCCCCTTTTCCCAATGCCGGGGCCACCGGTCCCGGCCCCAACAGCCCCCTCCGGGGGTCGGAGGGGACATTTTGGTTCCCCATCCCGCTTCCGCAGCGTCTCCTGCGGCACCGCCTCCCGGCTCGGCGTCGGCTGCACCTCGTCCCGGCTCGGCGTCGGCTGCACCTCCTCCCGGCTCGGCGTCGGCTGCCGCATCGTGCGTCCCTGCCGTCGTCGCCTGCGTCGCCTCCCGGGTCGGCTGAGTCGCCTCCCGCGTCGTCGGCTGCGTCGCCTCTGCGCGTCGGCTGCGTCGCTGAGTCGCCTCCCGGGTCACCGGCTGAGTCGCCTCCCGCGTCGTCGGCTGCGTCGCCTTCGTCGTCGGCTGCGCGCCTTCCGCGTCGTCGGCTGCGTCGCCTCCCGCGTCGTCGGCTGCGTCGCCTCCCGCGTCGTCGGCTGCGTCGCCTTCCGCGTCGTCGGCTGCGTCGCCTTCCGCGTCGTCGGCTGCGTCGCCTCGCGGGTCGCCTGCTGCGCCGCCGTCAGCTGGGCCTGGAGCTCTCTGGCCTGCTCCCGGGCCTGCTCCTCTCTCTGGCCTGCGGCCTTCAGCTGGGCCTGCTCCGCCGTCAGCTGGGCCTGGAGCTCTCTGGCCTGCTCCCGGGCCTGCTCCTCCCGCTGGCCTGCGGCTTCAGCTGGGCCTGCTCCGCCGTCAGCTGGGCCTGGAGCTCTCTGGCCTGCTCCCGGGCCTGCTCCTCCCGCTGGCCTGCGGCTGTCAGCTGGGCCTGGAGCTCTCTGGCCTGCTCCTCTCTCTGGCCGGCGGCCTTCAGCTGGGCCTGCTCCGCCGTCAGCTGGGCCTGCAGCTCTTTGGCCTGCTCCTCCTGCTGGGCCACGGCCTCCCGCTGCTCCTTGGCCTGGAGCTGCACGACCTGCAGCTTCTGGTACCCCCGTAGGTTTCCCTCCTGCATGGCCGCCACTCGCTCCCTCATCTCCTCCATCTGCTGGCACATTTCCAGCTTTTCCCGGGCCAGCTCATGGCGGAGCTGCTCCACCTGCTCTTTAGCCAGGTCGGCCTCCTCCTGGAGGGAGAGGGC
Organism: Coryphaenoides rupestris; assembly: GCA_002895965.2. Taxonomy (NCBI): domain Eukaryota; kingdom Metazoa; phylum Chordata; class Actinopteri; order Gadiformes; family Macrouridae; genus Coryphaenoides; species Coryphaenoides rupestris. The sequence goes on along the minus strand of PIJE02000673.1, from coordinate 153,728 downwards.
TTTCTCCTGCACTCGTGGGCCTGTCCCGGCAGCAGCCCAGCCTTCTTTCTTGGCCACTGATACCAATGCTGTTTAAGGCGCCGTAGTCGGGCCGTTTATTACACACACACACACAGAGGAGATCACGTCAGTACTTAACAGCGTGTCCAAACAAGAGTCCTCTGCGGTCCGGACGCCGCCTCCCGGGTAGCCGTGCTCCGCGGGGTACCGTCCTCTCCCGTCTCGCACGGGTCCGCGCGATCTCCGCGATCCTGTCGCGTGTCGGCGCGTCCGCCGAACTCCCGACTCGGAGTAAGCCCCTGGCTTTATACTCTGTCCATGCCGATTCTCTGATCGGCCGCAGCTGTCACCACTTTGCCTCCTAATTAGCTGATAGGTGACAGCTGCGACTCGGGAGGGAGGGGCCGGAAAGTCCCGTCCTGCCACAACACACCACAGTCTCGAGACTCCTGGTCACCCTTGTCTTCTGGTGTATCTAATGACAGGTGTTTGTGTTTACATCGTTCTCGAGTGGCCGGCGGAGATCGTACGAGCAAGCCACAAACAACACGTCTCTGGGGAAACAAAGAAGGAAACACAGAGGGGGTTTGGCACAGACTGAGAGTCCAGGCACACCGTCCACCTCTGCCCAGCATCCTTCTAGCTAATGTCCAGTCTCTGGAAAATAAGTTAGATGATATTAGGGCGAGGATTCGATTCCAACGGGACATAAGGATCTTTTTTTGACGGAAACATGGCTGACCCGCTGGTGCCGGATCGAGTCATTTGTCAGTCCAAGAGTCCTTCTCTGTTTTCCGAGTGGACAGGACGGAGTCAGGGAAATCCAAAGGTGGAGGGGTTTGCTTCATGACCAACAACAAGTGGTGCAACCCTAAGAATATTAAGACTCTTTCTCGCTCCTGCTCGCAAACCTGAAGGATCTGACAATCTCTTGCCGTCCATTCTATCTTCCCCGGGTGTTCAGTGCGGTCATCATCACAGCCGTCTGCTTCCCCCCATAGCACCAATGTGGCACTATCGGACCTACATGATGTGCTATGTCGGCACCAGACCCAACATCCTGACGCGGCTGTGGTGGTGGCGGGGGACTTTAATAGGGCCAATCTAAAGAAAGTCATGCTGAACTTCTATCAGCACATTACATGTGCTACCAGGGGAGAAAGAACTTTCGGCCCCTGCTATACGTGTTTCAAGAGAGGCTACAAGGCTGCCTATCTTCCCCCGTTCGGCAAGTTGGACCATACCGACATTTTCCTGCTGCCGGATAGTATGGGAGGCGGTAGTGACAAGGGAAGTTAGGCGGTGGTCCGTCATGAGCGACACCAACTGGGACATGTTCCGATCCAGGTCCAGTGACGTAAGTGAGTTTGCGGACATGGTGACGAGCTTCATAGCAATGCTAGAGGACGCCATTGTCCCCACGGTTGTGGTGATATCCTTTCCTAATCGAAAACTGTGGGCCAGCCCTGAATGCCCGTACTGCCTACAACTTCAGCCTTGTATCCGGCAACATGGACAAATACAAAGCGGCGTCCTATGGACTATGGTGAATGGTGAAGGACGCAAAGAGGAGGTACAGAGACAGAGTGGAGGTTGCAGATAGAACAGCGGGACATCAGACGCCTATGGCAAGGGCTACGGACCATTCAAATGTGAGTGCCGACGCATCCCTAGTGGACGATCTGAACTCATTCTGTGTGTGGGTGAGGCAAGCACCAACACGAACTAGAGGGACCGTAGCTCCATTGCTACGGACAAGCACACTCTCTCTGTGACCGAGCATGATGTGAGGAGGGCTCTGATAAGGGTGAACACTAGAAAAGCTGCAGGTCCTGGTGGCATATCTGGATGAGTACTGAAGATCTGTGCTAGCCAGCTAGCTCCAGTGTTCAGGAGGTCCTGTTGCCTTCAGGATCATGAAGGATCCTCACCACCCCAACAACAACCTGTTACAACTTCTGCGGGCAGGCAAGTGCCTCCGCAGTCACGCTGCTAGAACAGAGAGTCTGAAACAGAGTTTGTTTCCGCAGGCCATCGGGACTGTAAACTCTGACCTGACTAGGGATGCTCACTGCCCACTCTCATGCACATAACTTGACATTTTATATGTTGCCTTGCTGTTTATATGCCGACTTGTTTATGTGCCTTTTGCTGTTTATTTGCCTATTTGCTTGCTGTTTATTTGCCTATGTGCTCATTTCTCATTCCAAAAAAAGCTGTCCCTAGTGTGGATATTTGATTCTTTCCATTCAATTGTGATATTTTTCTTTTACAACATTAATCGCATGTGAATCTTTGCAGGACCCAGACAACCAGCGCTGGTACCAGATAGGGATTGTGTCATGGGGCGAGGGCTGTGACCGCGATGGGAAGTTTGGCTTCTACACCCACCTGTTCCGCCTGAGGAGGTGGATCAAGAAGGTCATCGACAAGTCTGGAGATGATGATGAATAGAACACACACAAACACACACACACACACACACACACATGATAGGGAAATAAGATAAATAAAGTTCTTTCCAACACAATTCATGTTTGCTGGATGGTTACAAGGCAAGTAAAGGTTGTTCTGCCTCTTCCTCTCTGTGGTGGTTAATAACATTGTAGTAAATAATATAACAGCAATATTGATGGTAAAACAAATGTTTTACTTCAACATAAGGGTCTGCAATGCAATGCTGATACTGTTATGACTCATCATTAACGTATCGGACATTATGTTGTTATGACATCATAGTATACTATACTGTTGATGATGGCGGCTCAGGGGTCCTCCCTAAGCAGCGCTGAATATAATGGTCCCATTCTCTGAGTGTGGTCGCTTTCGATTTTGACCAATGATGTTGCTGCAGGCAGGGATCTGTAAACAAGCACATTTTCTCTGTAGATATCTCCCTAACTATGGAGGACCAAAACCGCCAAAATCAAAAATAAATAAATTAATACAATAATGAATAAATAAATGTGTTATTTAAAAATAATTAAATATGACCAGAAATAATAAATCACATGTATTTGTCAGGCTTTTCACAGGCAAGGGCCCAATCACAGACAAGGTGAAGTGCAATTACAGTTTATTTGAAAGCCAGTAGGCAGAGAAACATAATCTGGGTACAGTCCAGGTCAAAAAGCCATAAATCCAAAATATCAAATAATTCCAATCCACAAGGCAAAAATTTAAAAATTCAAAAATGCACGCAGAAAGTGTGCGCCTCCATGTCTGACAGCAGCAGATGAACACTTGGGCAGAGAGCACACCGACTTCTTCCTCGTGTTCTGGAAACAGTGGAGGTTGGTAGCTCAGGGAGCACTCAAAGGGAGACAGGACAGAGGATGAGGATGAGTTAATAGCATACTCTGCCCAGGGTAATTGTTGGCTCCAGTTGATTGGATTCTGGGAAGCCAGGCACTGCAATACAGTCTCTAGTAATTGATTTGCCTGCTTGGTCTGTCCGATCTGGTTGCTAATGCCCTCAGAATGGCACTTCTGCTCTTATCCCAGGTATCATGCAGGCAACCTAGCAATTATGAAACTCGTTCTATTAACCTTGCAATTATGAATGCTTGAAACCTGCTCTATTCTTATCTTTATGTACCACAGCGATATATTGATGTCTCCTTCAACAAACGTACTCTTTGTAAGTCACTTTGGATAAAAGTGTCTGCCAGATTCCCTAAATTTAAATGTAAATGTAAAAAGTTCAAAACCAAAAAGATCCAAATGGTCAATTGAAATACAGGTCAGAATAATGATCAAAGAATTAACTGTGCAAAACAGGCTTCGAAAACTGCAGGCACAATCTGACAGAGAACAGATAAACACTGAACCCAAGTACAGAGAGAACAAAACAGGGCAGACAGGTCATTGGGCAGAAACAACGAGGGACAGGTGAAACCAATACAGACAAGACAAGAATAGACTCATGTGACAGCAGACAATGGCGGGAAATTAAACAAAGGAAGGAAGTATCATATGCAGTGCTTAATTTGTAACCCGGGAGGTACCGGAACAATGGTGAAAATAAAATTGCGAAATAACAGCTGAAAAACACAGCCATGAGCTGCTGGAACACGACTGACAAAATAATAATAATAATAATAATAATAATACATAGGACTTATATAGCGCTTTTAAAGGGTACTCAAAGACGCTTTACAATGAACAACAAACATATAACATAAACGTACACAGATACAGAATACAGAATACAGAATACAGAAACAAAAACAAATATAGAGGTTGTAGAGTGAAAGAGAATGGTGGAGGTGGAGGTCAGATACTGTCGGCTTTCTTGAAAAGGTGGGTTTTGAGTTGGTTTTTAAAAGAAGTGAGTGTGTCAGAGTTTCTGATGTTAGGAGGCAGGGAATTCCAGAGGGTTGGGGCAGCGACGGCAAAGGCTCTGTCCCCCAAGGTGCGGTACTTGGTCTCGGTGATGGGGGTGGCATCGGCAGATCGAAGGTGGCGAGCGGGGGAGTGGCGATGGAGGAGATCTGTCAGGTATGAGGGGGCGAGATTATTGAGAGCTTTGTAGGTGATGAGGAGGATCTTGAAATGGATTCGGTGCTGTATTGGAAGCCAGTGAAGGTGTTGGAGGATGGGTGTGATGTGATTTCACTCAGACTCCACCCCTGGAGTGGGCGGAGTCGGTTCTGACTTGCCAAGATGTCGACCATTTGAGGCGAAAGGGTGGTGTGAGTAAATGCATGTGGACGCAGCAGAAAAGACAACATAAAGTATTGATTGGAGTTCTCCGTTGGTACATTCTCATTTGCCTCTTTGGTCACAGGGGCAAACTCACAGGTATAAATATTAATACAGGTATGTACTGTAGTATAAATATGAATACACTACAGATGATATATACAGTATGAACAGTATATAAAAGAGTCTACAAATGTTCAGTGGCTGAAGGAAGATGTGTGGCCATCTGGGGTGAACTGGAGGAAGGTATGTGGGGGTGGGAGTGTCTGGTGGGTCCACTGGAGGCAGTGGGGGATGTCTAGGGGAGGTGAGGGGGGGGAGCTGTTCCTGAACCTGGTGGTCTGAGAGAGTCCTGTGGTGCCTTTCAGGCAGGAGTTCAAACAGTCCATGGCTGGGGTGAGAAACATCACTTGTGCTGGACAGCCTCAATGGTGGGGAGTGAGGAGCCCGTATATATTATAGAAGGTCTATGGGAAAATTATTACTTAACATGTACAATAGAAACTAATGGTAAGCTGTTTTCAATTATGTGAAAAATGCACAAAGAGAAATGTGTTGAAGGCTATTAAAAGGAAATTGGTCCAGTAAAATGTCCTGTACCTCCTTACTCAGATACATGGTCTATCATACCCCAGTGTGATTTTTGTCTGATGTTTTGAAACTGAAGGGAGAGGGTCATAGCAATTATGGGTAAAATGCATAGACACAAAGAGAAAGACATGCCATGTTTAGAGGCTAATAAACAGATATTGGTACAGTAAGATGTCCTGTACCTCCTTACTCAGATACTTAGATACATGGTCTATCATGCCCCAGTGTACTAATTGTCTGATGTTTTGAAACTAAAGGGGGAGGGCCATAGCAATTATGGAAATATTGTAATGACACAGTGAGACATGTTCAGAGGTTCATAATAAAACGTCATATTATGCATATTATACATGTTCATATTGTTATTCTGAATACAGAGCATTCGAACAGATTAGTAATTTTTAAAATATCTCAATAAAGATCCTCTACAGTACAGGACAGAGATTCTAGTCACTGAAATCTACAGGCCAAATAAGTCACTGAATAGTCCTATCTACAGGCCAAATAATGGAATTGCGGCCATTTAAGGTTGACCGGAAAATGCAAATACGGAGCTGGCGAATAAGGCGCCAACTTCAGCCTCGTAGTTTGGCAACGTTATTTGCGTGTGCTCCAGCAGCACCTGCCTGGCTGCGAGTCAGCGCCGCCATCTTGCAAATGATGATCAGAAAGGATCACCTTCTTTGTGGTGATTCAATGTTAACAATCTGTTTTGGATTTCGATTATTTGTGGGTATAGACCTGAGAGCAAACATCCCCCCCCCCACATCCTCCCTAACCCATTCCCATCTACCCAAACAGAGTTGGAATCGCCTTCCCTCGCCGAATCCTAGCTCCCACTTGCGTGTTTGTATGTCTTGGCACTAAATAATAGTACTTAGCATTGTTTAGCATATTGTATGTTCTTAGATGTTGGTATATCCCGTACTCTGCTCTGATCCTAGCTATTATGCTGACAACCTAGCAATTGTAGCAAACATGTTCTATTAGCCTTGCAATTATGAATGCTTGAAAACTGTTCTATCCTATGCATTCTATGTACCACAGCGAAATAGTGCTGTGCTGACAAATGCACTTTGGATATAAGCATCTGCCAAATGCCCTAAATGTAAATGTTAAAGTGTGCTATTTGGTGTTTGAACATTTGAACATTGAACTCTGAGAATGGATTTGCAGAACTCATGAGTCTCAGTTTGCATGCAGAGTCTCAGTTTGATGTTTGTGTCTTGGTTGGTGAGTGGATCCCAGACTTCGCTGCCATAGAGGGCAATAGGCTTTATTAGTGTGTCCAGTATATAATACAGATTTTAATTTGGATTCTCTTTCTCTCTGCCCCTCGCCCACCACCAACACCATCTGTGTACGCCAACAGGATTATCAGATTATCTGATTTCAGTTCAGAGAAACTGAATGTTGGGAACACAGAGAGATCTGAGTGTGGAGAAAGACAAATAGACAGGACAACCAACCAAGTGTCCTAATGCCTCCTAATCCCTCCTAATCCCTCGGTTTCCTCCTACTACAACATTAAAACCTGGAACCATAACCTAAGCTCAGTAGCTTGCCGCTTCAACCCGATGCTAGTTTAGCATAACCTAGCCTGTAGCTTCAACTGGCGCTGCTACTACTGCTACAATTACTAATACTTCCAAAAAAACACACACACACACACACACACACCACACACACACACACACACACACACACACACACATACACACACTGTTCAGAATGGAGGAGTTGGTGGACATGGATGTGTTTTCAGATGGAGAGGATTCTTCTGTGGCGCTCCGACCCCAGATCCCTGTGAGAGACACACAAAGTGAGGAAAAGGAGGAGAGAGAGGAGGAGGAGGACAACGATGCACAGATATTTAATGCCTGGATGAATCGGTACAGAGAAGCAGAGAAGATGCAGAAGGAGGAGGCAGGAGAAGCGAGAAGTCACAAACTCCCAGTGACGCTCCGTGCTCCCACATGGAGGAGATCTTCCCTTCCCTGTCCGGTGAGTACCTCATTATACAGAGATTATGCAAATACACATTGTAACCCAGCCACCAACTACACACACGCCACACTTATACCACCATGTAACACCAGAGAATACGTCATACCACAATGTACCAACATATACTATAGTATACCATCCTGTAACACCTTATATGTCTGGGGGGCAATTTGTGATTTGCATGAAAAGCAAGGTAAATGCTTGGAAAAAACTGTTTTGCATACTGTGACGGGCACCACAGAACCACAAACACAGGAATATTTTTGCTGTCCTGTGCACCATACACCGCACAACTCCAGGTATATAATAATATAGAACCGTTCAATGAAAACTTAACACTTACAATACCACTCTAGTTTTAGCTTAGAGTTTAGTATTATTTACTACTCATACTTGAGTAGTAAAGAGCAAAACAAGTGAAATCTGGGTGGTTGTTTTGCCATTGACCTACGGTCACACCTGACTGCACCTGCATTGCAATTAGAGCAATGTCGTTGTGCTCATTGTGTTTGCTGCCGACCCTGTGAGTTTTTGGGATTGGTTCTTGTTCTCTATAAAAAGCCATGCTGAAAAAAAGACTTTTCATTGTCCTGGATGCCATTATGCCTCACCTATCAGAGAACGACCGACATCGAGCTCTGGGTCTGTTGGAGGGTGGACTGTCGATTCGACAGGTGGCCCGTAGAATGGGTTGTTCTCCACCCACAATAATGAACTTGAGACGCCGGTTCAACGAAACCCAGTCTGTGAGGGATAGAGCACGTCCTGGACACGAAAGAGTGACGACTGAGGCCGCGACGACCGTTACAGTTGTGATGCAGCACCTGCGGACAGGTTCCAGACGGCTGCCCAGATCGGCTGCAGAGACTCCAGGCAGGCGCCAAACCACGCATCAGTACCAGTACGCGTACGTCAGCGCCTGCATTCTGCCAACTTAGCCGCCAGAAGACCCAAAATTGGACCTGTCCTGACCAATGAACGTCGCCAGAATGGTGTGGAATGGGCTCGGCGCCACCTACCCTGGACTCAGGCACGCTGGCGTGGAGTCCTCTTCTCTGATGAGTCCAGATTCTGTCAGTACAGGAGCGACAGATGTCAGCGGGTGTGGCGCCGCCCTGGGGAGAGGTATGCGCAGTGCTGCGTGCATCAGCACAATCGATGGGGTGGTGCGGGTGTTATGGTGTGGGCTGGCATCTCTGCCAACCATAACACCCCACTGGTCATCATTAATGGCAGCCTCACTGCCAGACATTACATTGACGAGGTGCTGGAGACAACGTGTGTGCCGTTCATCAGGAATCATCCTGAAATCAGCATTCTGCAGCAGGATACACCACAGCGTACTTCGAGCAACAGAACATCGATGTGCTGGACTGGCCGCCATACTCGCCGGATCTCTCACCCATTGAGCACCTCTGGGACCAGCTGGGACAACGTGTCTCTCGACGTGTGCCTCCGCCCAGGAATCGCCAGGAACTGGTGGATGCGTTGCACCAGGAATGGGCAAACATACCCCAGGACAATGTTGGACGTCTTATACAGTCAATGCGTAGACGTTGTGTGGCCTGTCTTGATGCTAATGGTGGTAACACGAGATATTGAAATGTCAGGAATTTGGAAATTGGGTATGTCATAGTTAAATGTCAAAAAAATTATGAAATTGTGGACTTTTTGTTGATTTCTTTCAAAACTCATCAGAAAAATATCCATACTAACCGAATATAAAAGTTCAAGTACCTACATCAAAAAAATCCGACCACACATAAAAAATTACCAGTGTTAAGTTTTCATTGATGCTGAGTTTATGTCAGCATCACCGACACGCTTGCGCAGTAGGTTTCCACTTCCAAGGCCATGGCTGGTTCATTCAGTCAGTGTCATGGTCTTGTCGTCAAGTCTGTCAGTCAGTTTACGAAGTCTGAGTCACCCCCACACAAGCAACACAACACACACTACAGACGCGTGCCTAACATTAATAACACGACATAACACACACATCTATTTCCAACCCATTGACCCATAATCCTTTAGTCCCAGGGGGCATACTCTGTCGCGTTGAGAATTGTCCAATCACAGCAGAACGAAATCAATACCAATTTGCTGCCAGTAAAAGTGCCCAGGATGCAGTTCACAGCACCCTGTGGTAAAATCAGAAGCTGCCAATCAGAGAGCAGGTTTTGGTCACGTGCTTTCCAAAAATTTACTGACTCACTTACACACTCATTTGGCCGACCCCCTCAACCAGGAAGTAGTCGAAGTACGTATTGTATTCACACACAAAAAAAATTTAAATTTAATGAATGCAAACTACCATGCTGGCACATTGTACAAGAAAACAAGTTTATTAAGATAAGATGGAACTTTATTCATCCCGAAGGAAATTCTTGTGACACACTTACACAATTATTTTGCATTATGTTTAATATGTTTAAGTAGAAATGGCAGGGGGTTGGAGTGGGGGCTGGGTGCCCGAGCCACCACTGCATTATACCACCCTGTAACACCAAATGATACATTATACCACCACATAGCATCATATTATACATTATACCACCACATGACAACATATTATATACCTCGTAACACCACATTCTATATACAAACCAGATTATACACCATGTCACACCAAATTATATATTAAACCTAACCTGACACCAAATATTTTACATAAAACCATCTGGGAAGTCATCCCTTGAAACGTTTTGGAAAAGCATACAGCATATTATACATTACACACCATGTAACACCAGATTATATCAGATTACAAATCTCTCTCTCTCTCTCTCTCTCTCTCTCCAGGTCTCTCTCTCTGCTATGCAGTTTCACAGCCTCCATTCTGCCACCCAGCCTCCGGTCACAGCTAAGGTTCTCCTCCATAGAGCCTCCTCCCGTGGGTTGCTCCTTTCTTCTGCCATCTCCGGCCCCCACACCTCCCCTCCCCCCAACGCTCAACGCAGGTCCTCCATAATAGCCACCATCCCAGAGGGTGCGCAGAGCAAGGAGACACACTTCCGCAGACGCCACATAATGTCCATGGTAAGGCTAGCTAAAATTAGATGGACTATTATAGCTGGTTAGCTGGATATTATAACTAGCCGTGTGTGTGTGTGTGTGTATGTGTGTGTGTGTGTGTGTGCTTGTCTTTAGAGCGATGCAGACTCCCTGTGTCTGATATGTCACAACGACTTCAGTAAGGGAGGCAGTGGAATACAAGAACTACAATGTTCACACATCTTCCACAAGCAGGTAACACACACACTTCAGCGCATAGACTCACTCCTCTTTATTGCCATATTCAGCAAAAGAACAGAATTGTGATGTTGGGTGTACAGAGTTTCTTTGGCACAAAGAAAGAGGGTAATATATGAAAAGATACACAAGATAGAAGAAACAAGATTGTTAAAGTGTCGAGTACAATTGGACACAAACGCACAACACAAGGACTCGGATGAGGGATAAACATAGAGCTGGGTTTGTTAGAAAACAGGAGGTCAAAAAGACAATGTTTCGGACAAGGCGGGGGTTCGGCAACAGACAAGGTAGTCAGACAGTTCAGTGTTGTGGCAACAGGCAGGGTAGTCAGTGTCGGAGTGCAGTTCTTTGGTCTTTGCTGGTCATCTCGTTGCTGACAAGTTTACTGACTATAAATTTAGGCTAGTTTAGACTAATACACAGGCTCTGAGGGTTTAGCCTGGCTCTTGCGGAGTACAGGCTTTGATAGTCTATTCATTGTCAAACACAATTTCCACAGGATTATTGAATCACAGAATCAAGTCTAGGGCTGATGGTCTTTTCCACAGGGTCACTCCCATGCCAACTTTATACACTAGGCAGACAATGCAGATTGTATTAACATGGTTAATCTGGATTATTTTTCAACATCAGACAGGTAAATTATTCAGCAATGAGCAGGCAGTCAGGCGGGGACCTGAACAAAGGGAACACAGAGTCACTGGGAGGAAACAAGTATACATGAGGGAATAACAAACATGAAGAACAAGATAAATGCTTGTAGAATCTGAATGAGTGAAAACAACAATCTGATGATGAGTGACTGGATAGATTGACGGAGGGTGCAAAGAAAATAAAGAGATGCATGGATGAGGTGATCAGGAAGGATCAGGAACCAGGAGCATCCACATACACACAGGCATAGACAATGACAAGGAGAGGGAGAGAAAGTGCAGCTGGTCACCACTGGCAGAAGTGGATGGTGTGACACAGATACAACAAGAAACAACAAGAAACAGCAAGAAACACAACAAGTACTGCCGCCAAGCCTATTCCTAATGAGTGACCGCGATGGGGAAATGATTAGGAAGTCAGGCGGATTTGCTGGCAATCAACTTCAAGATCATATATCTATATCTATATATATATTGTGACACACTCCCGGGTGATTGGAGTAGTCACTCGACTGAAAACAATAATTCCAAGGTCCACACCAGTATAATTCAATTTAGCCAGCAAGTTTATTGCGGTTAAAGGGAAAGGAGAGGTAAGGGTTAGTATCAACCAGTCCGTAATCGACGTGAATCGTCGTTGTCCGAATGCAGGGGTCGGTACACTCAGGCGGGTTCTCATATAGTCCAGGGTGGAGCTGGGATTAGGGTTGTCAGACAGGCAGGGGTCAGGCACAAAGCGGGGTCTCATAGTCCAGGGTGGGGCTGGGATTTGGGTTGTCAGACAGGCAGGGGTCAGGCACGAAGCGGGATCTCATAAATCCAAGGGCACACAGCCAACTCTTTCTCTACTCACTCTGCACACAGCACTCTCCTCCAGGTTTCGCCTCAGCTACTCCATTCACTCCTTATCTCGTCGTTCTTTTTATCCCTTACTAATCACCCCCATAATGTGCCACACCTGGCCCCTTTCGCGGGTGCGGCTGTTTCTCCGCTGACGTCATCGCTCGTCTAGATATACGTGGGCGGCCTCTGCCGGCCATCTGATATATCGCCCATTAATCACTTCCCCCTGGGGCACACGCCACCGGCTGCCACAATATCTATATACATATATCTACTGTATGTATCTCTCTCTATATATATATATATATAAAACCACAAGCTGGTCGAAGAGGCACTGAATCGGCATCATATTCCAGGCAAGTTCAGGGACCTCATCCTGGACTACTATAACAGGTTCAGCCTGAGATTCTCCGCTGGGTCAAAACATCAGAATGGCATAAGCTTGAGAAGGGAATCATCACTGGATGTACCATTTCAGTGATCCTTTTCACGCTTGCCATGAACATGCTGGTGAAGTCTGCTGAGGTTCAGCGCAGAGGGCCCCTCACCAAGTCTGGTGTCATGGTGACCAGTATTAGGGAGGTGCTGCAATAGAGTGAGAGTCCTACGACCCAAAAGTCTCTCAGGCTGGGATCGAGGTCAAGACTGGACAGAAGTGGAGGTGGACTGGTGGGCGCAGTGACTCGTGGGAGGGCTGGCTTTGGTAGCAGCACTACACCTCACTACAACAAGGCAAAGAGGAGGGATAGGAGGGTGCTGGTCCAGGACAAGGTGCGGGCATCACTCGCGGAATAGCGAGCCAGCAGGATGGTTGGAATGCGGCAGCAGAGATCCTGGACAAGATGGGATTGAATTAAATTCTTAATCCAGGGTGTCTACGACGTTCTACCAAGCCCGTCCAACTTGTTCTGCTGGGGGAAGTGGGGGAAGTGGAGTCACCAGCTTGCCCTCTTTGCCTGAAGAGAGGGACCCTGGAGCACATCTTCAGCGGCTGTTCGAGAGCCCTGGGCAAGGGGCGCTACCGCTGGCGCCATGACCAAGTCCTGAAGGCCATAGCGGACACCATCTGCAGTGGGATCAGCCACTGCAAGCGTCTCCGCCCAGTGAAGAAAACCATCGCTTTCGTCAGGGCTAGGGAGAAACTAACACCAGCTGCCAGGGCCACCTCCTCTGGCCTACGAGCAGCGGCACAAGACTGGGAGTTGAAAGTTGACCTGGGGAAGCAACTGAAGTTCCCAGAATATGCTGCTGCAACAACACTAAGGCCAGACATGGGGCTCATCTCATTGGCCTCCAAGCAGATCGTCCTTCTAAAAGTCACAGTTCCCTAGGAGGACTGCATCGAGGAGGCCAATGAGAGGAAGAGCGCAAAGTAAGCTGAGCTGGTGGAGGAATGCTGGAGCAATGGGTGGCGAGCAAGGTGCGAGCCCATTGAGGTGGGATTCAGAGAGTTCGGAGGCCAGTCCCTCTGCAGGGCCTACAACATGCTGGGCATCAGTCGGTGAAGGGCTATCAAGTTGGTCACTGAGGCAGCGGAAGTTGCCTCAAGATGGTGGATCAGGAGGGGATAGACCTGGGTGGAGTAGAGCGACCTGGATACAAGCTGGGGCTTGATCAACCCCGGCTGGGTCGCCTGGAGGAGGGTGTGTGATAGTTGAAAGACCCGAAACACCCGAGGAACGCAGGAAACATCACCCACGATGTGTCCAGGTGCATCACAGGATGATGTATGTTAAAAGTGGTGGTGGGGGGCGGTCCCGGGGCCAAGGATGTAAGACGCATTTCCCCGTTGCTCCTGAGAATGTGACTTAACTGAATAATTTCCTGCACAATTCTGGTCATTTATAGTTGGAAAACATAGAATGTATACTTGGAATTCGTTATATGTGCTTTTGTCAACCAAAACGACCAAAATGTCTTCTGCTCGACTAAAATCCGAAACACCGACAGGGGGCCGCACCAAAGCCTCGTCTTTTCCTGAACCGGCTACTCAACAGGTGGTTGGGGCTAACGCTGATAGCACACTCAATGCCGAACTGTTGCAAACTATGATGGACTCCCTGAAAGCTGACATCTTTGGGAAAATTGACTCGCTGTCTTCCTGTCTCCGCTCCGAGATTTCCTCTGTCTGTAAAGAACTAAAAGAGCCGATAGAACCATTGCAAGAAAAGGTGGAACAACACGGGCAAACTATGCTGGAGCTTGAGCTAGCAGCCACCGATCATAGCAGAGTTGGAGGCTACAGTTACCAAGCTGATGGCTCAAGTTAAGCACCTGGATGACTGAAGCGAGGACCTGGAGGGGAGATCCAGAAGAAATAATATTCGGTTGGTGGGTCTACCGGAGGGGTTGGAGGGGCCTCGTCCTACTGAGTTCATTGCCCAACTACTAGAGGAAATACTTCGCCTGGGATGAAAAGCCCCTGCTAGATCCAGCCCATCGTACGCTGCAGGACAAGCCTAAAGAGGGAGATGCACCCCGACCATTTGTTGTAAGAATACACTACTTCCACATTCGCAATGAGATTCTGCGTCGGGCCGGGAAACTCTCTCCTCTCCTGTACCGTGGTAAGAGGATTTCCATCTTTGCTGACTACACCAGTGACGTGCGGTGAGGTCAATGGCTGGGGAGGCACTGGCTAGTATCAGAGCCAGATTTACACACATATGAACCCGATAGAGGTAGCTTAAATTCACCATTCAATTGGCAGGTTGCACAATGACTACTGGTTAGGCGACCGTATGTTTCATATTTCATATTGGTCTTCCATTCTTTATCACTCCCTGTTTTGCTTGAAAGTCCAATTTTTAAAATGTTTTAAGGTTAGATATAACGTTATCCATTTTCGCAGCCGCTGGAATTTTTTTGCTAGCTTGAAGTAACGTTAAGTGGAGGAACAGCGTCAATTACGTGGGCTCAAGACACGCCCCCCTCAGTGAGGCAGATGTGATAGCTCCTCCTAACAGCACGCGCTTCTTGCCCGCGCTCCATCCAGTTTCTGAGGGGTTGCGCAATCAGAGGGGAGGCTGAGCTCGTCGCTGCCTCACCTCTCGTCTCTCCCTGTATTTGCAGCGGAGCTCCGCAAATTTGGCGATTTTGACTATAAAAAATGATTGAAATCATACAGAAATTACATTTATAACACAGATCAGTGGAAAAATCTTAATATTTATGTTACTTTATTTTATATTATTTTATTTTTTACTTTTCGTAACAGCTATTTTCATTGGAGTATGACAGGTGAGGCTCTGCCTCCCCTGCATCCCCTGACCGCACGTCCCTGGACTACACATCCACTGTTGCTGAAAAGCGGGCTGCTTTTGGCAATGTTAAGCATCAGCTGCATTCATGTCCGGGCTGCTGTACCCGGCAGTACTCAGAATCACCCTGTCGAGTGGAGACACACACCGGTTCGAAGATCCTGCCACTGCAAGAGACTTTATCAACAAACACTTCAAGAAAGCAGTCACTCCAAATAATGTGTGAGGGAATTAGTTGAGCTAGCAGAGATCAACTAAGCCTACACTTGTTTGTTTGCAACGGAAATGATACAGAAATCCAGATATACTTATTACGAACATGGGGATAAGGCCAGCAGATTGCTGGCCTATCAACTGCGACAGACATCATCATCTCACCAAATTCCCCAAATTCGAACATCTTCAGGATTAACAATTCATCCTAAGAAAATTAATGATGAGTTTAAATATTTTTACACATCACTGTATACTTCTGAAAACACAGCTGATTCTTCACATCTGGATAGTTTCTTTAATTCACTTGGTATCCCTACCATTCACCCTGACTTTGTCGATGATTTGGAAGGAGACATTCCTGTTGAAGAACTTACTACAGCAACTAAATCCATGCAATGTGGTAAATGTCCAGGACCAGATCGATATCCTGCTTTATAATCCAGTTTTATAAGACGTTTTTACATAAATTAGCCCCCATCTTAATTGATATGTTTAATGAATCTCTTAAACTGCCCCAGACCCTCACCCAGGCCTCAATCTCCCTTATTTAAAAAAAGAATGAGACCCTCTGTCCTGTGCCTCGTTTCGTCCCATCAGCCTGCTGAATGTAGACTTTAAATTACTTTCCAAACACTTAGCTTTGCGCCTTGAGTCTACACTTCCATCTATCATCTCCCCTGGTCAAACTGGTTTAATTAGGAATAGACATTTAAGACGGTTATTCAATACAATTTATAATCCATCCACCTTCACTGCTCCAGAAGCATTAATATCATTGGACGCCGGGAAAGCCTTTGATCGCGTGGAGTGGCGCTATCTCTTTCATACTCTAGATAAATTCGGCTTTGGCAAAAAGTTTATTATCTGGATTAAACTACTATATTCCTCTCCTCAAGCCTCAGTTAGAACAAATAATACTCAGTCAGAATACTTTCCTCTCCATAGGTCCACCAGACAAGGTTGCCCTTTGAGCCCCCTGTTGTTCGCCGTCACTATTGAGCCCCTCGCCATCGCGCTTCGCTCTAACCCCCGCATCACTGGGATAACCAGGAATGGCACAGAACAGAGGGTCTCTCTTTATGCAGACGACCTTCTTCTGTACGTTTCAAACTTATCTGTATCCGTCCCTGCTGCTCTGGCCACGCTGAAATCATTCAGTTTAAACTTAAACTTAATCTAGGTAAAAGTGAACTATTTCCTTTAAACGCAACTGCACGTAAATACCCTTTACATAATTTCGCATTTTAAATATCTCGGTATAGTTTTACATATCTTGAAATTCAAGTTACAAGCACATTAAAAAATCTCTTTAAGGACAATTTTACACCTTGTTTAGCACGTATGCAACAGGACTTTGAACGTTGGTCTCTGCTCCCACTAAACTTAGCTCTGTAAAAATGAATACTCTCCCAAAGTTCTCCTCCTATCTATTTCAGTGTATACCTATTTTCCTCCCTCAAGCCTTTTTTCTGAAAATTGATAGCCGAATTTTTGAGTTTATCTGGAACAAAATAAACCCAAGAATATGGAAGGACTTCTTACAGAGACCAAAGCCTCTTGGAGGAATGGCCAAACTTTAGGTTTTATTACTGGGCTGCTAACCTTAGAATTTTACAGTTTTGGCCCACACCTGACACATTTCACCCCCCTCCTGCTTGTTTGGCTATGGAGTCTTTTTCCTCTAAACCTGTGTCGCTGACAGCTCTTGTACACTCCCCCATCAACTGCCCCTTCTCCCTCTATGTAAAAAATATAATTTTTAAAACCTCCCTTTGGAACCAGTTTAAATGTCACTTTTGGTCTACAAGCTTTTTCTACATCTGCTCCCCTAGTTGCAAATCATGCTTTTGCTCCTTCTTTGTCGGATGGTGCATTTTCCATATGGTCCAACCATGGAATTAAGCAGTTCAAGGATTTTTATATGTTGATAATATGTTTGCATCTTTTCAACAGCTGTTGGAATTGTTCTCTCTTCCGAAACATCCTTTTTTAGATACCTGCAAATTCGCAGTTTTGTTCACAATAAATATGCCCAATTCCCTCACCTGCCTGAGGACACGCCTTTAGATGCTTTTCTCACTCAGGTCTCTGTGAGGAAAGGTATGATTTCATATATTTACAATCAAATCCAAACCTTATCTTTAACATCTCTGAATTCTGTGAAGGCTCTTTGGGAGGAGGAATGTGGGGAGGGAATCCCTGAGGAGCTTTGGGGGGATATTTTTAAATGTGTGCATACTTCATCTGTCTGCGCCAGACATGGGTTGATTCAATGTAAAGTTGTTCACCGCACTCATTGGACCAAATTTAGGCTTTGGAATATGTATGACAATGTTGACCCCTCCTGTGAAAAATGTCATCAAATACCTGCAAACCATGTGCATATGTTTTGGTCGTGTACATCTCTGCGTAACTACTGGACTGCCATTTTCAAGACTCTGATGGAGGTAACTGGGACACTTCTCGAACCTAATGCCATTACTGCTCTGTTTGGCATCCCTCAGTTGCCTTTGTCTCGGCTCCAAGCCGATCTGATAGCTTTTGTAACATTATTGGCAAGATGTCTAATAGGTGGAAATCACTAACACCGCCTTCTCACACTCTGTGGTTAAAAGAAATGTTTAGTAATTTACAGCTTGAAAAAATCTGATATACATTCAGAGGCTCAGCCAAGAAATTTAGAAAGATGTGGGGGAGAAATTACTTTCCCAGAATAAGATCCCATTTTATCTTATTTACTTATTATTATTGTTATTATTATTATTATTATATTATTATTATTGTATTTTGTTGTTGTTGTTGTTTTATTTATCCTTATTCCGGCTTGATGGGGTTATAGTGCTTACCGCTGTGTGAGAAATTTGACCAAGCTCACTGTTTGTGTTGTGTTTTCCTTTTGTTGCTGTGTATTGTATGTTGTTTTGTTTTACTTTAACACTATGTCACTGTCACTTACAAGTGCTTTACATTACTGTCAATTTGTGTTTAAAAACCAATAAACAGCTCAGAAAAAAAAAAAGTGGTAGGGAAAGGGTTTGGGAAGTAACACAACTAAAGTTCTTCCCAGACTGGGGTATCAGTGTTGTCCCTCTTCTGATTGCTTCAGTGTTCTGGTAACAAAGGAAGGATAAGTTAGCACCAGGTAACTAAACAACGAAACAAGATTGGGTATAATGTGACTGAAAACACTACAACTTTGTAGAGGGGTCCAGCACACAATGTTCACACTGCTCTGTTTGAATAGTCTTTTTGGCTTTGGAAGTTTCCTTACTGAGTGAATGACCTGGAAGTACCTAAGTTGCAGCCATGATAACGTCTGTTTGAATTCTCAGGAAAGGTGCTTCATTGCTTCCTTTCAGACCTTCTTTAGCATAGGATACACTGGACCTTTTTTATGAAAGGAAAGGAAATAGCTTGCAACTCCTTGCAGCAGGAACATTTAAGTGACACACCATTCGGCTATTCGGCTACAGAAACAACAGTCATGTAACATCATGTAAACAATAACACTAATTGGGATTCATGTTTGAGCAGACAGGAGGGTGAGTATGAGCAACCTTTCTCAATGTGACAAGTCAAGTCAAGTCAATTGTATTTGTATAGCCCTTAATCACAGTTAAAAGGGCTTTACAGGCCATATGATTATGGGCAATGTGATTATGACTCCCCGCTAGCCCTAGCCCCCCTCTGGGCAAGAAGCATTTCATAATGGATTGTTAATGGATTAATATATTTCGAATCTAAGATGCACTTTTTGTAGTCCATCTTCAGATGATTGTAGTTTCACCACGGCAGACCCACATCCATAACATGCTCCATCGCATAATGACGTATCTTAGTGTAAGGGCTGTCGGATACTCTTAGTAGCGCAGCTCTCTTTTCCTAAGTCCTTATGAATTATCCTTTCCATCTTTCCTTGATGGCGGAGTTAAGGGAAAGTAGTTTGGAAAGGACATTTTTTTTTTGACAATTCAAATGGGGCTTGGGTCTCTCTGCCTGCCTCTCACAGACTGCAGTGTCCTGTCCTTCTTTGTTTGGTGACTTACTGATTGTAGATCGCCATCAGCTGTGTCCCTCCACATTTCCAGGCAATGCTCATTGATGAACTTGCCTTCTATAATTATTCCAAAATGGCCATTTTTCACAGGGTTCTTCTCCAGTTCCCTCCTGTTGTTTGACCGGAGTAAACACCACAGTACAACAGCAGAACAGCAGATTCCTGTAGTGTCATATAATTGGTATCAAACAGGTCAGGGCTCTCGGATGAGAGAACTCAGCACACAGCCTGGACTAATGCAATTATTTACCTTCACTTCTTGTCGTCTGGATAGTAAGAGTCAATAATTGATTTACAAACTGACACTTGTGTTGGCTATGGACTAACTCCTGCCATATCTTCAGTAGAACTGCTCTCCTCTCTTCAGTGGATCCTAACTGCTCTGATATACTCAATAGCGCAACTCCTTTCCTCTCTTCAGTAGACTAACTTATATTTTTCTCTTCGGTAGAATAACTCCTTTCCTCACATTTCTTCAGTGTATACTATAACCTAACTCCTTTCATTTCTTCAGCAGACTAACTCCTCTCATCCCCATCAGAAGACTAACTCCTCTTTTATTCAGTAAACTCCCTCCTCTCTTCAGAAGACTAATTCCACGCTTCTCATCTCTTCAGTGTATAAACTAACTCCTCTCCTCTTTTCAGTAGACTAACTCCTCTTATCTTCAGTAGACTGCTGTCCTCTCTGTTGTAGACATACTCCTCTCCTCTCTTCAGTAGACTAACGTGTCTCATGTCTTCAGTGTATAGATGAATGGTTGTGGAGCAAGCAGTCCTGTCCGACCTGCCAGATCCACGTGTCCATGCCACAGCCCTTCTACTGGAACTCTACGCGGATGCAACTCCCCTAACCTACCCTACCTCTACCACTATATACAGTATATATATATATATATATATATATACAACGACGGCTCGTCAATAGGGGCCGCTGGGGTGCCGCCACCCACTGCAATTTCTAGAGAAGAAGTCGACAGAAACACGTTAAACAAAATGCTAAATAATTATGAAATAAAGTGTTTACTTGTACAATGCGCCAGCATGGCAGTCTGCTAAATGTGTTCATTGGGTGGGAAATTGATGTGTGTGTTATGCTGTGTTATCAGAGTTAGGCACGCGTGTAGTGTGAGTTGTGTTGCTTGTGTGAGACTTTATGTAGTCTTAGCCAAGTGACTCACCGACCATGACACAGACTGAATGAGCGGGCAGGCTTGTGGCCACATTAAGTAAATACAGTGACGAGGTGTTAAATATTATTGTGGAGAAAGTCTGTAATTGTAAAACATTCATATTTCAATTGGCAAAGTGCTTTGATCTCACAGTATCTCTTATCTTAACAGTGCTAACTATTCAGACTTCAGCAGTTATCTTTTGTGCCCCCCCCCAAAAGAAATGTTGTATCACCAGTATATATATATATTATATAATATATATATATATTTATTTTTTTTGTAAATATATATACATATAATGTGTTGTATATAGTAAATAGTTCATGTGTGAATAAAGTAAAAGGATAATTGTTTGTCTCTCTTCTGTTTTCCATTGAAGTGAACAGCGGCCCTCTGAGCGGTGGTGGTTCTGGTAACTGCAGCTCGTGCGTTGAAGGCGGAAGTGTGACTCTTCCACCTGTTAACGGACGGTCACGGTTCACTTTGGATATCTTTCACATTATTAAACTGTTATAACGACACGATCCCATCTCGATGTTAATAGTGTTTTAGGAGCGTCAACCACCTACAGGCACATGGATAAATTAAAGAAAGTTTTGAGCGGTCAAGATGGAAACAATGATAACACGAACATACTGGAGGTAAGGTTGTCCAGCGATGCTTTATTGTCATTTGCTCTCGAAATATATTCCCAGTCCGTCATGATGATAATAATACAATATAACATTGACGTGTAAACGTCGTTTATTCAGTTTCAAATTGACGACCATGTGTGGAAAAAAGCACTTTATATAACGCGATTGTTGTGCGGGATATTTTCCGTGTTATATCACAGTTATACCATGAATGTATTATAGCGTTATGCCTATTACTCCTATTACTTAGTTATGGGTGTCACCATAGTTATGGGTGTCTTATGGGTGTCACCATAGTTATGGTGTCACCATAACCATAGTTATGGGTGTCATCACAGTTATGGTGTCACCATCGTTATTGGTGTCTTAATGGGTCGGTCACCATAGGGTGTCACCATAGTTATTGGGTGTCACCATAGTTATGGTGTCGTCACCCATGTTATGGTGTCACCATAGTTATGGGCTGTCTTATGGTTCACCATAGTTTATAGGTGTCACCATAGTTATGGCGTGTTCATAGTTATGGTGTCACCATAGTTATGGGTGTCTGTGTTTTTTTCTTCCTGTCGTGGCAAAATCAGGGAGAAGCAATCCAAAACATTCCAATAACTTAACTTGTAATGTTATAATGCCCCTGTTAAACTCACACTGAATTAACATTTTTATTGTTTTCCACAAGATGCAACTTTGTGCCAGACATGGCTGGATGTAATCAGACGAAGAAGCCGAAGAATTTGGCACATGCGGACTCATAGGATATGCAGAGATCACTTTGGAGGCATCCACTAACAAGGTGACCATCTGAAGCCTGGAGCAGTACCCACTAAACCACTCAAGGTACTAATGGGTTCAGTGGCTAACGATCACCATCGTGTCTGTCTGTGATGGATGTCTAACATAACAGTTAGACAGCTTGTTGGCTGTTGTTATAGGGTTGCCACCATTAATTTATTGTATAGCATAGCATTATAATAGTAATACAACACTATTGACAACTATATGTACTGTATATGGATTCCCAAGTTCAACACGAAACTGCCTGGTTCTACTTCGAACAAAACTGCATAAAATATCAACATAATGAAATGACAAATCTGTAAATGAATGTTGACATGTTCATTAAAAGGACAATATCAGTCATCAGAAGCTGGATACGTGTTTACAATTACTTTGACATGGAGTTTGATGTAGCCTAATTGTACAGGCCTGGCGGCCAGCAAGGAAACCCGCCAGGCCCAAAAGGTTTTGGTTTATCCCAAAAATAATGCCAAATATCCATTCATTTGGAAATCAATAATCATCTGTGCGGCGCTGTTCTGAAACATGAGTCAACCTCTGCGTTGTTGCTTGGGAAAAACTGAGTCCCTTTAAATTACTGCGGAGTGAGAGCATGAGCGTATCATACAATGGGATAGTGATCAGCTCTGGCGTCATCCGAATCTGCGTGTACAAAATCATCCACCTGCCCATGTACACACATTAATCATCCACCCGCCACCCATTACCATTTTTGTCAGTGGCTAATGGCTATCATACACATACAGTGCTTTGCAGCTGTTGTATGACGTACCCAGCACTGGACTTGTCATGGTTAAGTATTTCACAAAATCACTCCCACACAGAACTATTCTGCCCTTCCTATTTAGTTTTTAATTCTCCTT
Organism: Coryphaenoides rupestris; assembly: GCA_002895965.2. NCBI lineage: Eukaryota > Metazoa > Chordata > Actinopteri > Gadiformes > Macrouridae > Coryphaenoides > Coryphaenoides rupestris. The sequence goes on along the minus strand of PIJE02000673.1, from coordinate 130,675 downwards.
TTAGAAATTTCTTTCTGATCTTTTTTGCCTACATTGCTGAAACTCAAAATGTGTTCACATTTCAGAGAATATTTTCCTAATTAATGGTGTATTATTTCACCCACCCGCTACCCATCCACTAGAATGTTGGCCCGTGCGCCACGTCCAGTCAATCCGCATCATGAGCCCGCGTCACGGGACCCTGCGACCATCTATCGACTTCCGGGATATGAACAGCATTACTGTTAAGAACAAGTATCCTCTGCCCCAGCTCCGCTTTTATCCCTTTTCAAGGCACCACCGTATTCACTAAACTGGATCTGCTTACCACCTTGTGCCCATGCCGTCTTCCAGGCCTTGGTGAACGATGTACTCTGTGGCATGTTAAATTGATTTGTGGTCGTCTATCTTGATGACATCCTGATTTTCTCCCAGAACCCTGCCGAGCATGAGCTGTATGTTCACCAGGTACTCCATTGCCTCCTTGAGAACAAGCTCTTCGTAAAGGCAGAGAAGTGTAAGTTCCATGTACCCAGAGTGTTTCTTGGATGCATCACCAGAAACAGATCAGCATGGATCCGGCCAAGGTGGACATTGAAGAGACATTGCCATAAATTGGGCCTATTTAGAAGAAAACAACATACTGATTTGGAGGATGTGGTGGCATTCATGCATCAGGAACTACAACGCAATGGAAAGATGCAAGGATATCGCTGGTTCCATCTACAAATGAGATTTGTGGTAGAACAGGACACAATACGACAGATCATGAAACTAATGGTGAATGTGGTTGTGGTGGATTACAATATTCAAATATATAGAATATCAGATTATCCGTTTGTTTCTCAAATCAACTACATTTACAACTTTAAACTTGGAATATTACCCCTTCTCCTCCACATCTGTTATTATTTTTACTTGAAACTCGGCCCTAATACGCTGTCATAGGTTTGCTTACATGGTTATCAAATATCTAAATATTGAAGCAAGCATCCTAAAAATGGTCTGGGATGCATACAAAAGCCTGGTTAGGTGTGAAAATTTCCGTGTTTTAAAGTGAATTTCCCCTTTAAAGACAACATGCCACTTGAAGGTGTAATTGAGATACAAATCCCAGCTACGCCGAGCCAAGCCAACCATGTGTATAGAAAAGAGCCATTCATAATTATGCATCATAAAGGTCATAAAATAATGTAAAGAAAATGTCAAACGACAATATAGTAACAGTTAGCACCACAACAACAATGAATTAATTAATTAGCCAGCATTACAATATGTGCACACAACTTTTGTTTCATCTAAATTTGTGGAAGATATTAAATCTGAATTTTCAACAATTCAACACGCCGGGGATGTCTCTTCAGTCATCATGTTAGCTGTGTTTGCCATGGAATGACACAAGAACAACAGGTGCGTTGCCATGTAATCACACAAAAACAAATCTGCACTGGAAATACGGGAGGAAGTTTGGGTCAAACTTGTTAATGTGATGAATTTGCTTAATTATTTTTTTTACACATTTAGGTTTCCAGATTAATCGCAAGTGCTAACACTGACAGCCCTGATATATATATATATATATACAGTATACATACAGACTATATTGGATTCTGCATTGATGACTAACAGTAGAGTTTAGTCATAGTAAAATGAATGTTGTCTTAAACTACTGTGTGGAAGGGCGCTGATGAAATATTGAGCGGAATTAAGATTTGAGTTGGCTATAGGTTAGGCTATATCTTTTCAAATCAATCTGTTTTGTCATATTTATGGCTCGTACCCTAATCTCAGATGGTTATGGCCTCAGAGAGTTATCTTTCCTCCTCTAATCATTCAATCTTATATGCGGAACCTAGTTTTTTTCAACATAATTTAATATATTTAATATATGTGACTCCAATCTTTGTCTGGTGCCGACACTATTTCATACTACTTCTGTATCTTATTTCTTCCTGGTTTGAAATTTGTGTCGCATATTAGCACAGAATAAACCTATTAGGATCATATATTCACAAAGAGTTTGTTTGAATTCAGGTAGGGCCCACTCACACTCTATTATCTACGATGTGCTACGCGACTAGCTATAAGAACGACAATGATAACATCACAACACGTAAATTTCAGAGACTACAATCATCAGCTTTCGTTTTACAGACAAGCATGGCTGCCCTAGAGGCAAACAAACAGCACACACATACACAATCCCAGAGTTGATAACAAACATATCTTTATCAAAGAAATGATTGACAAATGTCATTATTGGTTTTGTGTTTGTTTTTGTCTCTAGGCCTCTACATCTTTTCCTCCATATATCCACACAGTTCTCCATGGTGCCCAGGAACCGTATGCCTTGATGTCCTTTCTCTCTCTTTTCTCACCACAAATGCCATTCCATCTCTCTCATGAAAGAGATACGCTAAATCACTTATTGCTGATCAGCACTTTCACCCTATTATGCGGAGGCTCATAGGGATTGAGAAAACCTCTACTTGTAAACTCTCAATTTTACTCAGCGCGATATTTGCCATTGTAAATTTGCCATGAAAATATCTGTTGATCCATTACATATTATTCAGTCAAAATAAACATATACAGATACACTAGCTACAGTTGGTCTCTCATAAGTGATAGTAATTTTCTACGCTACAAACACGAAAGCCAGAATGTATCAACTTATACCTGATGTCAATAGACATGAATAGTTCACCATAAGATTACAAACTACTCTCAAGAGTCCGTCACAAATACTAACTGCTGATGGCGCCTCTATACTATCTCAACTGTGTGCAGAAGTTTACTTTAAGAGCGTGTATGTGCGATAATGGGACTCTCTCTCACGAGCTGGATTGAGTTTGATATATAAAGTTGTAGACCTCATATGCTGAAGTGGTACTGCAAAATAACAACAGCTTACTCCTTTTCTTGTGCCCAGTAAGTCTATCCTCATAGGTCTCGTATCTTTTTTTTTGAGATAAGAAAATCGAATATGATACAAGTAGCGCAGAGAGCAAGAAAATCAGAAAGATCATCACTCTCGTCATATACTAAATAGACTATGATAATCTCAGTGGCAATAAGGCGAGAGAGCAGAAAGCTCAGTTGAAATAGAAATGCAGAGTGCGCAAGGTTTCGCTCTAGTCACATCGTGGAGAAAAGAGAGAATTGATCCATTGCTCATCGAGATGTGCTCCTCCTAATGTCACTAGTCTACAGTTCCTATGTCATTTGGGAGGCCTCGAGATGCTCCGACTGAGCAAGTGCGAACCTATCTCCCCTTATAATCCACACTGGCTCCCCCCAACTCTCCCCCCTGACGCTGCTACTCCTATGCGCGACCATACCCCTTTGCGTTGTGAGTATGCGACGCCTTGGAAACCTTGGTGATCTTCCGCGTTCTCCTGGATAATTTAATGGCGCGTGAATTGAACCTTGGATCCCTTCCTTCCTGTATTTATGCCGGTAGATGTGGTAGGAACAATGGCAGACGAACAGTTGATATTGGATATTTCTTCCCTCCTCGTCCAACAGCACAGCAACGGCAAGAGCTCAAGCTGCTTGAATCCATTGTTTTCGGTGTGAAACCATTGTTTTCAGTGGCGCCGGTCTGAGTAAGGGACCGTCTGCAAATTACACATTTCACCTGCGATCTGAGTAAGGGAGTGTCTGCGAATTACACATTTCACATACGGCCTGAAAAATATTCACAAAAAATGGGCTAAATTATGGTTTCTCATTGTGATTGCAGTGTGACTTACTACACGTACATTTTTTTTGAGGAAGTCAGTTCCCTGTATTAATATGCTGCTTTTTATCCCAAAGGAAAGGAAAGCCCTTCACTTTTTTAACTGGGGAAAATGTCTTAACCTTAGTTGTCCATATTTTAATCAATATTATATAGAGGACTGACATTTGGAGTGCAATTGCACAATATACACAACATTATTTATTCTACTATTATACTATTCACTACTCAGTATTTTATTTACAATATTTATTTCATTATTTACTATATTATACTACTATTATAGTACTATCTATCTACTATGCCACCCTGATGCTACCCTGATGCCACCCTGATGCTACCCTGATGCCACCCTGATGCTACCCTGATGCTACCCTGATGCCACCCTGATGCTACCCTGATGCCACCCTGATGCTACCCTGATGCTACCCTGATGCTACCCTGATGCCACCCTGATGCTACCCTGATGCCACCCTGATGCTACCCTGATGCTACCCTGATGCTACCCTGATGACACCCTGATGCTACCCTGATGCCAGGTAAAACTTGCTAAAGCCGCCACTGATCATCACTCATCATTTCATAATCCCCCGTGGCCTGACTGGGACTGGGACTATATTTCACGGACTTAATGATGTTCCCAGTCCCCCTGATACAAATTGTACAATAGTTGTACACTTGAATGTCTGCTTGCTTATTTCCTAGACTTCTGCTTTCAGCGCGAGTTATTAATTAAGTTATTACTAAAACCAATAATAATCGAATGCAGAGGAAATTATGTAATATGATAAAGAGTAGATATATTTATATTGTCTTGAATATGACGTCATGCGTGGCGTCACACTTGACAAGCGACCTAACCGTAGTGACACCCATAACTATGATGACACCATAACTATGGTGACACCCATAAGACACCCATAACTATGGTGACACCCATAACTATGGTGACACCCATAAGACACCCATAACTATGGTGACACCCATAACTATGATGACACCCATAACTATGGTGACACCCATAAGACACCCATAACTATGATGACACCCATAACTATGGTGACACCCATAACTATGGTGACACCCATAAGACACCCATAACTATGGTGACACCATAACTATGATGACACCCATAACTATGGTGACACCCATAAGACACCCATAACTATGATGACACCATAACTATGGTGACACCCATGAGACACCCATAACTATGGTGACACCATAACTATGATGACACCCATTACTATGGTGACACCATAACTATGATGACACCATAAGTTATGGGTGTCTTATGGGTGTCACCATAGTTATGGGTGTCATCACAGTTATGGTGTCACCATAGTTATGGGTGTCTTATGAGTGTCACCATAGTTATGGGTGTCACCATAGTAATGGGTGTCATCATAGTTATGGTGTCACCATAGTTATGGGTGTCTCATGGGTGTCACCATAGTTATGGTGTCATCATAGTTATGGGTGTCTTATGGGTGTCACCATAGTTATGGGTGTCATCATAGTTATGGGTGTCACCATAGTTATGGGTGTCTTATGGGTGTCACCATAGTTATGGGTGTCTTATGGGTGTCACCATAGTTATGGGTGTCTTATGGGTGTCACCATAGTTATGGTGTCATCATAGTTATGGGTGTCACTACGGTTAGGTCGCTTGTCAAGTGTGACGCCACGCATGACGTCATATTCAAGACAATATAAATATATCTACTCTTTATCATATTACATAATTTCCTCTGCATTCGATTATTATTGGTTTTAGTAATAACTTAATTAATAACTCGCGCTGAAAGCAGAAGTCTAGGAAATAAGCAAGCAGACATTCAAGTGTACAACTATTGTACAATTTGTATCAGGGGGACTGGGAACATCATTAAGTCCGTGAAATATAGTCCCAGTCCCAGTCAGGCCACGGGGGATTATGAAATGATGAGTGATGATCAGTGGCGGCTTTAGCAAGTTTTACCTGGCATCAGGGTGGTAGTAGATAGATAGTACTATAATAGTAGTATAATATAGTAAATAATGAAATAAATATTGTAAATAAAATACTGAGTAGTGAATAGTATAATAGTAGAATAAATAATGTTGTGTATATTGTGCAATTGCACTCCAAATGTCAGTCCTCTATATAATATTGATTAAAATATGGACAACTAAGGTTAAGACATTTTCCCCAGTTAAAAAAGTGAAGGGCTTTCCTTTCCTTTGGGATAAAAAGCAGCATATTAATACAGGGAACTGACTTCCTCAAAAAAAATGTACGTGTAGTAAGTCACACTGCAATCACAATGAGAAACCATAATTTAGCCCATTTTTTGTGAATATTTTTCAGGCCGTATGTGAAATGTGTAATTCGCAGACACTCCCTTACTCAGATCGCAGGTGAAATGTGTAATTTGCAGACGGTCCCTTACTCAGACCGGCGCCACTGAAAACAATGGTTTCACACCGAAAACAATGGATTCAAGCAGCTTGAGCTCTTGCCGTTGCTGTGCTGTTGGACGAGGAGGGAAGAAATATCCAATATCAACTGTTCGTCTGCCATTGTTCCTACCACATCTACCGGCATAAATACAGGAAGGAAGGGATCCAAGGTTCCAATACGATCTGAACCATGGTTGGGTTCGTGGGAGTGGGTTAGGGAGGAGAGTTGGGGGGGGGGAGAAGGGAAGCTATGCCACCTCTGAGTCTTGAGGCCAAAATGCATAGGATGATTAAAGTAGGGACAGACATCTGACTGTCTATTTTCTTTTACAGTACTGGAAGACTTGACTGCATTTCTATTACTTTCTGTTCCTTTTGCACACTGTACATTTTCTGAAGTAAAGATGAGTCTTTCTGATTTTTTGTCTGTATGAAATGATTTTCCTTTAAAAAAAGAACAATAACATACTAACTCGGAAGGAAGTACTGAGCCGAGAAATAGTCATTTACTCTCACTGTAATATGCTACAGTTTAAAGGTAAACTTGCACATGTGATGTAAGACCATCAGCAGTTAGTATTTTGTAGGTCATTGTGCTATGATTGACTTCATGTCCTTGCTGGAAGGAAACTAGTGCTCGTGTTTTGGTAGAATTATTTGATTTTGACCCATGTTTGCAGTGTTTTTGTAGTATTAGTGTATATTGACCAAGTATTCTTGCATTTTGGAAACCTTAGTTGGTTAAGTAGAGGTTTTCCTGGCTCCTAATAGGGCTTAGGTGTCCATATAGCGACTCTTTCTGGGATGAAGCATTGTGCGGTGTGAGGAAAAAACGCTGCATCTTCGTGCTTTGTTTACTGTTTTTATGACAACGACCCACGTTACCCCCATAGCCCCTACCTTAACATCAATACATCCATGAGAAAGGAACATAAATGAAAAGTTCTGATAGTTTTAACTCAAAGTGTTTGGAGCAACTGCACAAAAAAGCTGATGTGATCTGATCTGTCAGCGGCTCAAGTCCGCCCCACGAGTATGTATGGCCACAACACTACTGCCTTATCGATCCATGTTATCATCAACATTCAAACCAGAAATGTTATTTATAATTGCGCCAGTAGTGAGCCATAAATATGACAAAACAGATTGATTTGAAAAGATATAGCCTAACCTATAGCCAACTCAAATCTTAATTCCGCTCAATATTTCATCAGCGCCCTTCCACACAGTAGTTTAAGACAACATTCATTTTACTATGACTAAACTCTACTGTTAGTCATCAATGCAGAATCCAATATAGTCTGTATGTATACTGTATTATATATATATATATTATATATCAGGGCTGTCAGTGTTAGCACTTGCGATTAATCTGGAAACCTAAATGTGTAAAAAAAATAATTAAGCAAATTCATCACATTAACAAGTTTGACCCAAACTTCCTCCCGTATTTCCAGTGCAGATTTGTTTTTGTGTGATTACATGGCAACGCACCTGTTGTTCTTGTGTCATTCCATGGCAAACACAGCTAACATGATGACTGAAGAGACATCCCCGGCGTGTTGAATTGTGAAAATTCAGATTTAATATCTTCCACAAATTTAGATGAAAACAAAAGTTGTGTGCACATATTGTAATGCTGGCTAATTCATTCATTATTGTTGTTGTGGTGCTAACTGTTACTATATTGTCGTTTGACATTTTCTTTACATTATTTTATGACCTTTATGATGCATAATTATGAATGGCTCTTTTCTATACACATGGTTGGCTTGGCTCGGCGTAGCTGGGATTTGTATCTCAATTACACCTTCAAGTGGCATGTTGTCTTTAAAGGGGAAATTCACTTTAAAACACGGAAATTCTCACACCTAACCAGGCTTTTGTATGCATCCCAGACCATTTTTTAGGATGCTTTGCTTCAATATTTAGATATTTGATAACCATGTAGCAAACCTATGACAGCGTATTAGGGCCGAGTTTCAAGTAAAAATAATAACAGATATGGAGGAGAAGGGGTAATATTCCAAGTTTAAAGTTGTAAATGTAGTTGATTTGAGAAACAAACGGATAATCTGATATCTATATATTTGAATATTCTAATCCACCACAACCACATTCACCATTAGTTTCATGATCTGTCGTATTGTGTCCTGTTCTACCACAAATCTCATTTGTAGATGGAACCAGCGATATCCTTGCATCTTTCCATTGCCGTTGTAGTTCCTGATGCATGAATGCCACCACATCCTCCAAATCAGTATGTTGTTTTCTTTTTAAATAGGCCCAATTTATGGCAATGTCTCTTCAATGTCCACCTTGGCCGGATCCATGCTGATCTGGTTCTGGTGATGCATCCAAGAAAGGACACCCTGGGTACATGGAACTCACACTTCTCTGCCTTACGAAGAGCTTGTTCTCAAGGAGGCAATGGAGTACCTGGTGAACATACAGCTCATGCTCGGCAGGTTCTGGGAGAAAATCAGGATGTCATCAAGATAGACGACCACAAATCAATTTAACATGCCACGGAGTACATCGTTCACCAAAGGCCTGGAAGACGGCATGGGCACAAAGGTGGTAAGCAGATCCAGTTTAGTGAATACGGTGGTGCCTTGAAAAGGGATAAAAGCGGAGCTGGGGCAGAGGATACTTGTTCTTAACAGTAATGCTGTTTCATATCCCGGAAGTCGATAGATGGTCGCAGGGTCCCGTGACGCGGGGCTCATGATGCGGATTGACTGGACGTGGCCGCACGGGCCAACATTCTAGTGGATGGGTAGCGGGTGGGTGAAATAATACACCATTAATTAGGAAAAATATTCTCTGAAATGTGAACACATTTTGAGTTCAGCAATGTAGGCAAAAAGATCAGAAAGAAATTTCTAAAAGGAGAATTAAAACTAAATAGGAAGGGCAGAATAGTTCTGTGTGGGAGTGATTTTGTGAAATACTTAACCATGACAAGTCCAGTGCTGGGTACGTCATACAACAGCTGCAAAGCACTGTATGTGTATGATAGCCATTAGCCACTGACAAAAATGGTAATTGGGTGGCGGGTGGATGATTAATGTGTGTACATGGCAGGTGGATGATTTTGTACACGCAGATTCGGATGACGCCAGAGCTGATCACTATCCCATTGTATGATACGCTCATGCTCTCACTCCGCAGTAATTTAAAGGGACTCAGTTTTTCCCAAGCAACAACGCAGAGGTTGACTCACGTTTCAGAACAGCGCCGCACAGATGATTATTGATTTCCGAATGAATGGTATTTGGGCATTATTTTGGGATAAACCAAAACCTTTTGGGCCTGGCGGGTTTCCTTGCTGGCCGCCAGGCCTGTACAATTAGGGCTACATCAAACTCCATGTCAAAGTAATTGTAAAACACGTATTCAGCTTCTGATGACTGATATTGTCCTTTTAATGAACATGTCAACATTCATTTACAGATTTGTCATTTCATTATGTTGATATTTTATGCAGTTTTGTTCGAAGTAGAACCAGGCAGTTTCGTGTTGAACCTTGGGAATCCATATACGAGGTACATATAGTTGTCAATAGTGTTGTATTACTATTATAATGCTATGCTATACAATAAATTAATGGTGGCAACCCTATAACAACAGCCAACAAGCTGTCTAACTGTTATGTTAGACATCCATCACAGACAGACACGATGGTGATCGTTAGCCACTGAACCCATTAGTACCTTGAGTGGTTTAGTGGGTACTGCTCCAGGCTTCAGATGGTCACCTTGTTAGTGGATGCCTCCAAAGTGATCTCTGCATATCCTATGAGTCCGCATGTGCCAAATTCTTCGGCTTCTTCGTCTGATTACATCCAGCCATGTCTGGCACAAAGTTGCATCTTGTGGAAAACAATAAAAATGTTAATTCAGTGTGAGTTTAACAGGGGCATTATAACATTACAAGTTAAGTTATTGGAATGTTTTGGATTGCTTCTCCCTGATTTTGCCACGACAGGAAGAAAAAAACACAGAAACCGTACTACTATGTGGAAGAAATTATTCAAATATCTAACGTAGACATTCGAAATTAAATAACTAAGCAGTAAATTAATGTCGACATGTCCATTAGAAGGACAATATAAGTAATGAGAAACAAGGACGTGTGTTTACAATTAGCCTAGGCCAATGTGTAGTTTGATTTTGAATGGGCTTCTATGGTGTGTGTGGGGGTTCGCTCATACAGTTATCTAAATATTGAAGCAAGCAACCTCAAAAAACGGTCTGGGATGCATACAAACTTCCAGGTAGGTGTGAAAATGATCCCATAAGTATTTTAGTGACATTCCCCTTTAATTGATGCGCTTGTCTTGTGTCAATTACATTTAAAATCAGCGCCCTCTTTAGTGCCATTTAGTCCACTATTGCTCTGTGCAATGGTCGGGGTCATTAGGGATGTAAGAAATACCAAAAAACTATAATGAAATCCAAGTATATCCAAATCTAAACAAGTACTGGTTTGGTCAGTGATAAGTATTTTATAGTCTATGCTTTACATTCACACTGGAGCTGCACTGCCTACGCAGTTTTTAGTGGCTTCTTACTGCTTGCCGGATACTTTTCTAAACGTGTGTGATTTCTCCGAGAAGGCTCAGTCGAGGTGAAAAAAACCTGAGGTGGGCTGCCAGGAAAAAACCCTGTTATGAAGTTTGTACATACTTGTGTGTATTAAATAATTATGTGTGTTGCCAGGCAGCGAACCAGGCCAGCACCCTGAGCTGGGGCACACGGGTGAAGGCCTTCTTTGCCTCTTTCCTTCTGGGCGTGGTTTGTTCCATTTTGGTAAGCTTAATGGTTTAGTTTAATCTATATATGACTGGAATAATACATTATTATACACTCAAATAGATACACTCATATACTATATTTATATATTTATTTATATAGGCCTATATATATGACATTAAGAGCGTGTGTGTGTGTGTGTGTGTGTGTCTGTGTCTGTGTGTGTTTGTAGGGTAGCTGCCTGCTGTGGATACCTGGTGTGGGTCTGACCCTATTTGCTGTGTTCTACACCGTGGGAAATATCTTCTCTCTGGCCAGGTCAGGACCCTAACCCAACACTTAACACCTAGACCAAAACCCTAAAGCTGAATGTATAGGTCAATGTACAGCACATTTGCAAAGATTTCCATCGAGTTTCGTACAGCTGACTTAAAAAAGTTGTTTAATTCCAAATTCATCTTTGCGCATGGGAGACTTCACCGGGTTATTTGCTTTCTGTTAGCTGCGTCCATTGACTTTGGAGCGAATACACTAGGGGTCGACCTGGCCGATAATCGGATCCGATATTCATAATTTGTGCAAATATTGGAATCGTATTTTGTATGATCTGATTGCCGATTAAATGAAAAAAAATTAAAATGCGCTCCTTGCAGCAAAAAGCACTCCTTGCAGGCGGCTCTGATGCAGTCACCTCTCTCTGGCTCAATGTCCCGCCGGCAGCATTATTGGATTATTGGATTCGATACGATTCGATACGATTTGATGGGATATGATACAATCTGATAGAGTTCCTTGTTTAAAGTAGACAATCATTTGACATTATGAATTAACATAAGTCAATACTATAAATGTGGCATTGCTTACCTTCAAATAGATTTATCAAAGACCAGGGAACAAGTATTTTGTCACTTTTGACATGTGAATTCAGAAACATGTCATGTTTATTAGTGTAACATATTGCATTTTAAGAACTTTACAAAGCCCCTCTGACAATAAAACAAACTATTAAATTTCACTGTTGGCACAAATTAGAGCCAAAGTTGTGGAGAGGTCTGTAGGCTCAGATCAGGAACAATGAACTACTGAGGTAGAAAATTATAACAATTTCAAGACATCCCTTGTGCACATTTTTTTGCAAACAGAACACAACAAAGTGTCAAACTGTAAGCACTCTTATAGAATATCAGTCTTTTAAAGTGTTGTTTTGCAATGTAACATGCGTTCACGTTGTGAATCGTATCAGATATTTTTTCTCTTTCCCTCGCAAACAGAGCGCTATCTAACATTACTATGACAAGTCTCGCGAGAGTTTAGTGTGTGTGTGTGTGTGTGTGTGTGTGTGTGTGTGTGTGTGTGTGTGTGTGTGTGAGCTGCAGACACTGAGCAGACGGAGAATTCAGCAGCACAGCAACAACATAAAACCGATTCATAACTTTGTGATCGGGCCATCGGCCGATGCACTCGCATCTTTTAAATCAAAACCGATTTTCCGATTCAAATCGGTTATTTGTTACACCGGTTGCACGACTTCAGATTTTTTCAAGTCGACTTTTCTATCAATAAAGTTGACGTAACGTTGACGCGTCGTTGATGACGTCATCACATACACACGAACGCAAAAAACCCAGAGACAGAAGCTGTCAAAAAAAAAAAAAAGCACGGATATCCTCTGCGCAAACAGCCGCTCGAAATCGCTTAATTCAGGGGTGCCCACACTTTTTCAACTTGCGAGCTACTTTTAAAATGAGCAAGCCAAAATGATCTACTGACACTAAAAATGCAAAATATATCCCGAGTATACTTCATATAAAGGGGGGGGGGTGTTCCGTTCATTCGCGGTTCTGATCCGGGAGGGGGGGGGGATGGATATCACTGGACGTTGGTGGGGACATGTCCCCAGCGTCCCCACTAAATTCTGTTATCATTCATCGGATGAATGATAACATCAAATTTTTTTTTAATGGCCTTTGCGATCCTTTGCGATCGACCGGTCGATCGCGATCGACGTATTGGGCACCCCTGGCTTAATTTCCCCCCCACCGACCACCGCATTTGTGGCAAGCCCGCCAAATATCTTAAAGAGTAAAAAAAATTATAATTTAAATATTCTTAAAGTGTGAAATCACGTGGTCAACATAAACACCGCACATGCTGCTTCTTCTCAACCCCTACACCCACAGTCGCAGTGTTGCAGCAGACACTATACTGGGCCGTGTCAAAACAAGGGAACGGTTATATTTTTAAACAGGACGTTAGTTTCATAAACGATTCGATTTTTCATAATAAATCGACTATTAAAATATTCAAAAATCATGACACATCCCTACATTAATTGCAGAAATCAAAATTGGCCAAGAAAATTGCAATCGGTACATCTCTTAATCCTGTTACTTCATGTATTATATTTACGATCAGAAAATCTGTCAGAAAATCAAAAGTCAAAAGAGAAGCTTGTTGTCCCACAATGCTATCATGTGAACATGGAACAGAACCTCTCAGTGTTCTGGGTGTAACTAATAAATAGAAATGTATGTTTGTTCCAGCACGATGTTCCTGATGGGTCCTCTGACACAACTAAAGAGAATGTGTGCTAAAGAGAGAGCCCTGGCAACAGTCATCATGTTGGTTAGTATCCACAGGCAGCCTTATTACGGGATACTGAGGGCTGTAAGGGGTACAGGGTCATTATGGCGGTATTAAAGTGGCTGTTGGGGGTACCTTTTTGGAGGAGGTTATATTGGGCTACAGAGGTTTGTTAGCAGGGTTATTATGGGGTATGGTATGTGGTACAGGGTTATTGTGGCCTACAGATGGCTGCCTGGTGTCATTATGGGGTGTGTTATGGGGTATAGGATTATTATGGGGTACAGAGGGCTGTTAGGGGCATAGGGTTAATATGGGGTACTGAGTTATGATGGAGTTCAGGTTATCATGGGGTACAGAGAGTTATTATGGGGTACAGGGGGTTATTAAGGGGTACAAGGTGCTATTAGGGGCACAGAGGGTTATGATGGGGTAGAGGGCAGTTAGGGGTACAGGGTTATTATGGTGTACAGAGGGGGTTTTATCGGATATGTTATGTGGTACAGAGGGTTGCAGGCGTACAGGGTCATTGTGGGGGGTAATGGGGTTTGTTATGGTACTGGGCACTGAGGGTTATGATGGGGTACAGGGGGCTGTTAAGGGTACAGGATTATTATTGGGTACAGATGGGTGCTAGCGGCAAAGGGTTATTATGGGGTACAGGATTATGATAGAGTTCAGGGTTATTATGGGCTACAGAGGGTTATTATAGGGTACAGCGTTATTATGGGGTAAAGGTGGTTATTATGCAGTACAGATAATTGTGTACAAGGTTATTATGAGCTCCAGATTGTTATTATGGTCTATAGAGGTGCATTATTGGGTATAGGGTTATTATGGGGTGCATGGTGATGGTATTGGCACAGAGGGTTATTATGGGGTATAAATTGTTAGAATGGGGTGCAGAACATTATTATATAGTGCAGAGGGTTATGAGGATTCGTTTTCTGACATCTGTTTCCACTCTATTGTAGACCTGCCTGGTGTTGACACTGTGTGCAGCATTCTGGGTGAGACACACACACACTCGCATAATATGTCACGGTAAACTGTACTATGGCACTATTTTGGTCCAAATGTGAACAAACATATCTGATCTCCGCTCATGCTGATCAAGTTCCGTAGTATCAAATCAGTTTGGTTTTATCGATTCATTTTGCCATGGCAACTTCTAAACGTCTCATAATTGCCATTGAAATGAGAACTGGGAAATACTTTTACAACGCGCGACAGCATGGCTATTGAGTCAGATTCAGTTCAACTCAAAGGAAGTTAAGTTGTTGTAATAATGATGAGAACTTTCCTCACAACATAGTTGTGCGAACATGCTGGTCCTGCGACTTATATTCCGAAGTGAGTTATATGTGTATTTTGTCTGACTGTGTTCCAACTACGGCTAAGAGATAATGCATGTATACACTAATTTCCAATTACTTTAAAAAAGGTTTACATACATAGACAAGACATAATAATAATAATAATAAGCCTACTGTCTTCCTGGAAGGCTCTGGCATTTGTAGGACGTAAAAACGAATGGACAGGAAGGTTGGAACAAACACACACTTTTACACCAAGTTGGTGATTGTTGGAACAATTGAAAGACTAACCATGACTATTGTGGTGAGGTTTCTGTTGAGTTTGAATCAAGTGTGTTTTACAATGAGGCCACCGCACACACACCTTACCTACATTCTTAACTAGCCTTCACCTTAAATTACTGACTTGTCAACTGATGTTGATTTATGTTAAATGCTAATGTAGGATGCATAGTGCCCAGATGCTAGGCACAGTGGGAGTTATCTAGACAGCTTTGCAGTACTCTGCGATGCAGTGCACATCTCTGTGCTTTGTTTACTGTTTCTATGACAGCCACGTTAGCTCCTTAGCTTCGAGCGTAACATTGTAGTGATAATTTATTATGCATCCATGAGTGGGGAATTAGACGACGTCCACATGTATATCGGTTCTTATTAAAATGTACCCCCCTCCCCTTGACATGGCAGAAATGCGCTGGTGGCGACATCAGCACATTTATGAAAAGTTCGATATTTTCAACTCAGAGCTTGTAGGTTGTATATGGATTACATGGATTAAACACAGCTGGCTGTATACCAGTAGTTATATGGATTAAACACAGCTGGCTGTATACCAGTAGTTATATGGATTAAACACAGCTGGTTGTATACCAGTAGTTATATGGATTAAACAGCTTACCAGTAGGCTGTATACCAGTAGTTATGGATTAACCAGCTGGTTATATACCAGTAGTTATATGGATTAAACACAGCTGGTTGTATACCAGTAGTTATATGGATTAAACACAGCTGGTTGTATACCAGTAGTTATATGGATTAAACACAGCTGGTTGTATACCGGTAGTTTTAAACACAGCTTCGATGCAACAAATTTGCATCAAGGATGTTTTGTAATCAAGTTATTCGAGGAATCGTTTCAGCCCTGATGCAGATTTTAAACTGCAGATTATAAAGTATGCAGTCGAAAATGGTAATAGACCAGCAGAAAGAACATAAAACATGCGACTTATACACAAAAGCAATTTATATATTTTTGTAGTTTTTTTCTCTTAACAACACATTTTTGGATATAAGCGACTAATACTCAGGTGCGACTTATAGTCGGGAAGCAGTCACAAAAAACTTTTGTCAAGATCATTTACTTGTTTTAATTCGCTATTTGAATGATGAAAATATAGTATAATGACTATAATGAATGTTTTCAGCAATTTGATCACAGGTGTATTGAGATGTATTTTTTTATTTACATTATGATTCAAAGTGCAAATTATCTGTGGTATTGAAAGTGGTATTGAGAATTGTATAAATTCATTGGTATTGTATCGAAGTTCAATATTCTGGAGTTGTGACCTCCCTAATTGAGATCAGAGTCCTGCATCAGGTCTGATTTTCATTTTATTTCATTTATGCGATGTGCAATAGCAAACGGGTGAAGCGGGTGACAAAAAAAAGTGATTTGCAGATGGTTTTGTCGTAATTTTTGTCCTGGGTTCAGTTCAGGGTAAAACAAAGAAGATGTGGGTTGGATCGCGCATCGGATTGCGCTTCCTGGATTAGGCTACCTTTGTTTTAAAATATATTATCTTAATTTCACATGTATGAAATGGCCCAAAAGTATCACTTTAAATGTAGGCTACTTGATTAAGCCTAACCAAATGATTTAAACAACAGCTTGAAATTATCCATCCCACAGGTTTTGAGCCAAATAAGTGGTTGATCAGTGCAACGTGATCATTATGAGATGTTTTCACTGGTCATGGTTATTATAGGATATGTGAGTTCGGGTCGGGCTGCGGATCTTGTGGTCGGGTCTGGTTGCAGAACTAAGTGGCCATATGTGTCACCCACACATATGGCCACTTAGTTCTGCGGGGCGGGTTTGCTATTGCACATCGCGGATGCGGGGCGGGAGCAGGTCTTGAAAATCAGACCTGTGAAAGACTGATTGAGATACAACAAGACTTAACACCCCTTCTCTTTCTTCAGTGGAAAAACAACGGACTTGCGCTACTTTTTTGTGTTTTACAATTTCTGGCATTTGCCTGGTGAGACAACACACACACACACACACACGCACACACACACACACCTTCCTATTCGGGCAAGTTTGGTTTGGAGTGTGGAGTCTTACTGCTTTGTCGTGTTTTACAGGTATGGCCTGTCATATATCCCCTTTGCAAGGTAACAGACTCAATGCACACAAATGTTAAATGTAGCCTACATCTGTATGTATTTCACACATAAAATGTCATGTAAACGTGTGAACGTTTTTAAATGTATTGCGATTTAAAATAAGATATTTAGATTTACTGTTCCTTTATATTCTCTCTCTCTCTCTCTCTCTCTCTCTCTCTCTCTCTCTCTCTCTCTCTCTCTCTCTCTGTCTGTCTGTCTGTCTGTCTCTCTCTCTCTCTCAGGGATGCTGTTATGAAGGTGTTCACCTTCTGTCTGTAACTCAGTCTATGGGCTGTAAGAACAGACTCTGCCACAACACACCAATCACATCAGACAGCCATGACAACAGGGCAGCTATGCTAGCATGCTGGTGACTGTGCCGCCCTGATGCTCCTTGACTTCAGCGATAGAGTAGATCACAACATTTTAATTGGTCCCACAGGGCTCCATCCTAGGTCCTATTCTGTTCTCTATTTACAGGCTTCACAATGGTCAAATCTTTCAAAAGCACAACATTTCCATCCATTGCTATACAGATGATACACAGCTGTACCTCCCCCTGCAACCAATTGACTGGTGTAATCTAAACAGTCTCATAAACTGCCTTGAGGACATCAAGTGTTGGATGACAAAAAACTTAAGGCAGCTAAATGAAAGCAACGGAATCTCGTGTACATCAAAATCAGCTAGGTTGATGTGCATTTCCAATGTATGTAACTAATGGAAAGAGTCTCTGAGTGTGTGCGTTTGTCTGTCTGTGTCTGTAATCACTTTTCTCAACAATCATTCATCCGATCGACTCAAGACTTAGTATGTTTATTGCTGAGGACCCAAGCAAGTGCAGTGTCAATTGTGTGAAGTTGTTTGGGTGGGTTCACAAAAAGGCTGCAAGCAGCAATACTGGAAACCACAAAGTCAGTCCATTTCAAATGGGCACATTAAAAACGGGCAGGGGCACGGTTAGAAAGGGCATGTTTTGAATGGCACATGACCTGTATTAATAGTGACGGCAGACATTAACATCAGATCTGTGTGGACACATTAATACATGAAAAAAAAAAGATTCAATTTAAGTTTTCTGCATTGTTTTTCACTATTTGCGCTTTGATTGCCACTCGTTGTAGTCTCTTATACTACAATGGTATAAAGCTCCACAGTACATGAAAATCGGCCATAATATCGTAACCATTTAAATTATACTTCGACAAGCTATGAAATTATGAAATTATGGTATATGCTCCTGTAGAAGCCACAAGTCTGTATGTTATTGTGGGGACCACAAAAAACATGTTTATGTGTTCTGATCATTGTTTTATTTGTGGTGTGTGTTTTTGCCTTCTTTATCTGCTTATCATTGATATTTTGTATGTTTATGTTGCACCACTGTTGGGTAAAGGTGTGTTGCCTGGAGTGACCCCCCGGTCGGCGGGTGTTCATGTGGTAGGACTGTGGCTGAATAAACGTTGTACCTGGAGTCATGCGGTGTATGGGGCACAGGACAATCTAAAAACCCTCCCGTCGTCCGAGTTTTGGTGTTCCCATTCGCTCCCTCTGTGGCGCTTGCCAAAATATCAACCTTGTTTTAAGAAAACCAAGTTTAATTTGTGTTAAACAGGACCAGGGATGCATAACTTAACAAGCCTCAAAAGGGCAGTGAAAACAAGTGAGTCTTTAGCTGTGACTTAAAAATCTCTAGGGTCTGGGCAGACTATTCCACAACTTCGGGGCAGCCACCGCAAAAGCTCGGTCGCCTTTAGTCTTTAGCCTAGACCTTGGGACATCTAAAAGTTTCTCATTCGATGACCTCAGTGCTCTAGCTGGGGTGCGAACATGGAGAAGTTCAGCTAGCACTTTTTTTGTGCTCCAAATCAAATTGTGGTTATAGTTAATCTCATAGTTGGTTGGCCTAAAACTTGTGAAACATTAATGGAGGGAATAAATAGGAAACTCACTTCTGGAACAGAAGCCATTCAAAAAGTGGGCGACAACTGTTGGGCTCTATAATGGCACCCAACTGGGGAATTGGCACAAACTACTGCTTATCTTGATTAATCAACATTGAATAATCACAGATTTTTGGTCTAACTGCAGAGCTCCAGGCTCGGGCCCAGTTTTCTTGGCAAGGAAGCTTAGGAAGTTCTTACCCAACCTGGCAGAGAAGGACAAACTATTAAGGGATTGTGGAGTGTGTGCGGTTGGTGGCTGGTTTAAGCAGCCTCACCTGGCCAGAGTCAGGCTGATTATTGGGCTGAGTGAGGCTGCACACCTGTGGTGCATTGGCTTACCAATGCCATCACCATACACACTCGAGGAGAGTGCTAGCATTGGTCCACCTGCTCTGTCCACAGTTGTTTTCCACAACAACTTAGTCGACCAGTTTATCATCATCACCTTACGTTTTAAGCCTGGAACCAAGCCAACCAGATCCAAAGAAACCTGTGGATCTGGGGGCATGAGAAGCAGAATGCCTTTACGAGCCTTAAAGAAGAGCTCTCATCTCTGCCCGTGCTGCACCTGTTGAACCTCAATAAGGAGTGGTGATGTCATTTCCAGAGCAACGCTATGTGCAACTGGAGACATTTATCTGGAATCTGTGATGGAGAACCTACCAGCCAGTGATCATTATTTGACAGTACTCTGAACAGTTAAAGATGAGCTGCTGTCTGGAGGGCTGGCCAGACCCTAACAGACTGGAAGGGGCAACTAAAAAATACTGTCCTGAGAAAGCCCTACGAACTGTGCAAGGGAAACTACTAGAAAAGATACACAAGTGAAATGAAGGTGAAATGCAGGTCTAGCCACTGTGGTGGCTAGACCTGACCGATAAAATGTTTGAGCTTGTCCTTAATTGTAGAACATGTACATATATTCCCTTTATTGTTGAGAGGCCACTCGTGGCCACTCATGCCAACCAGGCTAACATCTACCACTGTGGCAGATGTTAGGAGCATATTTAATTAAGTTTAATCCATACTGAAGAAGTTCAAACCATAAAAGAAGTCAGCTGATCTCGACCATTGCTGGCATATAGAGCAACACCATTAAGCAATGGCTCCCGTCCTGCACAGCTGCTTATGGGGCAATTGCGTCTAAAGACAACCCTACTTACCTTCACAGTGATTTTGGAGTCAGTGCTTTCAGATCTGGAGTCAATCCAACATGGTAAAAGAAGGTTGATGGTTTAAAAGAGATTCAACTAGGCATCTGGTGAGAAATCTTGCAAAACTCACACCAGTTGATCATGTGTGGCTTACGGAATAAAAGGCAACTGCCACAGTGACATCTACACACTACAATCCCTATCCTATATGGTCAGTGGACTGCAAGGTACATTTTTTTTCAGGCCAAATCATATTCCCCAGCCATCTACACGCCACACTTTAACGGCTCCTTTTTTTCCCATAGGTTTTCATGTAAACAGGAGTATATTGTGTACATGCCCTTAGCCCAACAGCTCTTCTGTTTCTGCTCCCAATACAGCATTCAAGTTGTAAGAAGGCTTTAGCCTGCGCAATCTAAATTCTCAAGACCAATTGCATTTAGAAGGAAGGTCATTTTGAACAGCTTTTCTATTGTCAGTTTGCTTTTATGTAATTTCAATGTTGTTTTCAATCTATTAAGACCTACAAATAATCAACCATCTGCATAACTTTTCAGTGCATGTTTTTATTTATCTTAAAGGGGTTACACTGCTCCTATAACACTAGCGATCGTAAAAAAAACAAATTTCACCCAAATCCATCACTCTGTTGTTTCCAAGTTCCCCTCCTCAGTATTGGCAGTACTGTATTAATTTAGGTTATTGCGCCCTCTGTGGGTCGTTAGCGGACTTACTGCCTCATGTATGTTCTCTGGTCAGTGCATTGAACAGCGAGAGGTACGTATCCAAAGTAGCTTGAATATTAAAGTAAGATTTATAAATGATTATGTCGATTTACATGCACAAAGTGCTTTATTCATTCATAATATGACCAGGACAGATGAACCGTGTAGTTTTTAGCTTTTAGTTGTTTTTGTTCTGATCCCTGATCACAATCCAAGTTATCGTTTCGTATTCTTTTGAACATTCCGCTGAGCATCACCACTTTTCATTTCACTGCATACCTGTATTCGTATGTGACCAATAAAGTTCTTAAATCTTGAATCTTTCATCTTTAATCTGCATTTTGTTTATAAAGTGTGTTTTGAGAATTTGAGGAAGAAGGCTAAAGCGTGTTTTTCTTGTATGTGTGCTGGTGCTGCCATTTGATCTATTTCATTAAGCTTGTCTTTTTCATATTGGGCGTGTTGTGAAGATACAATCCATATGACCGAGTTTTGCTCTCTTTGAACTCAAAACAGGTATGTGTATGTGTACTCCCAATACCATGTTCAGTTCAGTGTTCAATATATTGTTCACAGTTCATATACAGTTCAGTGTTCAATATATTTGTATCGTTTATTTCAGGCCTATTATATGATATGAGTTGATTCTGGTACAGGATAGCCCTCATGTTAGCTGTGGGCACATAAAAAACAATAATTTGTGTCAATTGATTACAAAGATATGTTAAGGTGAATTATTTCATGTGACAATGTTATCAATGATATAAATGTAAGATCAGCCTGATGTCAATTGAATAAAATTGAATGGGAGACATAAAGTAACAAATCATTTTGAATATTTTATTTTGTTGTATTTTCTTTCATTTAAATAGTTTGAGTTAATTTCAAGTTTATGGTGAGTCTGCATTGAACATGCGAGCGGTTTGTTGCTGTGAAGATACAATCCATGATCATATGCTCTCTTGAACTCAAAACAGGGATAAACCTAAGTTTGCCATATGCCAGTGTCCAGTGTCTGATTGTGCACCAGAACACAATGCAGTGTAGTTGGAGTCTGCAGACCGCTCTGGCTATGCCGGCGGTGCAAAATGTAATTCTGTTTGATTTGTGGTGGGGCCTATTAAAACCGTGGTGTTTTTGCTCTTCTGATTCGCCATTCACCTAGACTGCCTTTCTTTATTGCTGTGTGTAGATGCTCAAAAGGTGAGTGTGCTGATAATTACCATTGCAAATCAGATATTAGTGTGCTCATACTAGACATCTGTATTCCCATAGGGCCGGCGGCCCTCCCAGGTAAGAGCTTAGTAAACGTCAACAGACAAATACATGTCCTATTCACAAGTATATCCTATTCACCAGGTTACTACACTCCCCCACCATTAAGTTAACAACAATACAATGCAATGTTCTATAGACAACGTAACGTAACTTTTTTTTATAAACAGTATATTTACATATCACATCCTTTCATCATCGTGTGCAATATTTCTCATGTGCAATGCTACTCCTCACTACTACTACTTCTCAATATCATTGCCAACTTGTTTTGCTGACTGAATATCTTACCTATATTTTTATATTTCACTGTAAATTTGTCATTTTATTTTTATTATTCTATTGTTTATTTCTCTATTGTTATTATTCTATTGCTATGCAAACTTTGGCACAAAAATGTGCTTCTGGATGAATAAAGATTTATCTTATCTTATCTTACATTATACAGAATGCAACTTTAGGATTTCTCAATGTCATACAGAATACAATTTTAGTATTTATTTATTTTTCTGAACTAGGAAGTGCAGGGTAGAGTCGAATGCCTTTCCAGGAACAATGATCTCACCTTTATCTAACGTAATCCATCAATTGTTGTGGCGAACCCCTCTCCTGGGTGGAGCGGCGCAGCACTGCCGGGGGTGTACCTGATAAGTCCAGTCTTTCAGGAACCAAACTCTGTCATTTGGGGACGGCTGTTCTGCATCTGCTGTATCTGTAGATGTTGCAGGTATTTCGCCTGGGCTGTTGTCCTCGGGACGTTCTGCTGATATTTTCGGTGATTTGGAGGTCTCTGGATGGCGTGCCCTCCCTTGTCTGACATGTCTCCTCATCCTCTGGCCATTAGCCAAGATCACAGTGTAGGAAACAGGACCCATAGGTGACTCCACTGTAGCAGCCACCCATTTTGGTCCCCAGCAATAGTTCCTACTGTACACGTCATCTCCAGGACCAAACCTCACTCATGTTTTTTTTCTGTCTCATCTGTTTTTGTGAGATCTTTGACTTTAGATCTGGCCCCAACAGGTCAAAAGCAGATCTTAGATTTATGCTGGTGATAACCCTGTTGTAGCTTGAGGGGTGATGCGGTAGCTGAATTAGAATCTGGAAATGTCTCAATGCCGCCACTTTCAATTTTCTTCATCCCCTCATGAAAGTCTGCACTAGTCTGCAGCCAGCCAATTGGAGGATGGATGGAATGGGGCTGATGTGTTGTGCTGGATCCCGTTCTGCAACATGATCCGGAAGAAAGGGCGTTTCTCAATATGCGTTCTTTTGTACTTCTGTACAAAACAACTTCTGTACACTACTACTTGTACTGTTCTAGTGGACTTGAGATACGTCATCAGTTGCAGCCCAAGTACTGTCCCAAGTCTGCATCTAGCCAAGTACAGTCCAATGTCCTGGAAGTCTTCTTGCTCCGCCCATTTAATCGAGGATGCATCGGATGGTCACTTGACATGTGAACTTGACAGCACAAGTATCCCATCATGCATTTCAGCATTCAAGCGAGGAGCGGAATGGTGCAAGAGAGAGGCGAACAATGGTACTTTTAACGTTTTATTACAGTTATTTCATCACTAAATAACCTGCGGGGGCAGCTAGCTAGCCAGTCGGTCAGTCAAGCTCACAGACCTGTCTTGTCCCACACAGACCACCGCAGGCAATGCAGCAGACACAGCAGCAGCATCAATGGTGGGGGAAAGCCGATGTAATATGTTTAATGTTCATCCTGCTATATACTATTATTCTATCGAGTAATGTTGGAACATTTTACTGAAATCAAGGGACACCTGAGCGCTCATTGAGTGGCAAAATTGTAATTAAACGTCATATTTCAGTTCATGATCATTGTTTGTTGACTTTGATTTTCTTGCATGAATAAATATTTTAGAAATTGAGTTTCAGTCTGGATGGTAGGTGAGACCCCCCTCAATGAACTGGGGAAGTGGAGGAGGTGGAGCCACGGGCACCAGAAGGCTCTCTCGGACCGGTTTGACTCTGGAGATGTGGAAGGTGGGGTGGATGCGCATGGTGCACGGGAGCTGGAGCCTCACGGTAGCCGGGTTGATGATCCTCCAGATGGAGAAAGGGCCAATGAACCGGGGAGCCAGCTTCTTTGACTCCACACTGAGAGGAAGGTTGCGCGTAGAGAGCCACACCTTCTTCTTCAGCCGAGTGGAGGAGGGCTGCCCGAGCCTGGGTCCAGGTTCGGCGGCAGCGGCAGATGAGGGCCTGTGCGGACGGACAGGTTACCTCCCTCTCCAGGGCCGGGAAAGAGTGGCGGTTGATATCCATAGGCACATTGGAAGGGGAAGAGGCCGGTGGCGGAGCTGGTCAGGGTTTTGTGCTCATATTCCACCCATGGAAGCTGTTGGGACCAGGAGGATGGATTCTGGGGGACCGTGCAACGTAGCATGGTCTCCATCTCCTGGTTCATACGTTCAGTCTGTCCATTGGATTGGGGGTGGAAACCGGAGTACAGACTGACTGTGGCTCCGAGCTGGGTGCAGAACTCCCTCCAGAAGGCTGAAGTGAACTGGGGACGCCAGTCAGAGACCACATCAACCGAGAGACCATGGAGCCCGTAGTCTCCTTTGCCGATGGGAGTTTGGATAGAGGCACAAGATGGGTCATCTTGCTGAAATGATCCACCACAGTGAGGATTACTGTGTTTTGCCACTAGATGGTGGGAGACCGGTGACAAAGTCCAAAGAAATGTGGGAACAGGGGCGATGAGGCACATGGAGAGGCCAAAGTAGACCGACGGGGGCCTGATGTGAAGGCTTGTGCCGCTTGCACACAGGACAGGCATTGACAAACTCCCGGGTGTCCTCCTCCAGGGTGGCCCACCAGAAGCGTTGAGGGAGGAACTTCTGGACCCTCTGGATCCCTGGACGGCAGGTCAATTTAGAGGCGTGGGCCCATGCGAGTATGTTGGATCTCAGGCTGGAGGAACGAACAGGGGGGGACAGGTGCTGGGACCGGGTTGTCTCTTGTTGGTGGACTTGGCTCTCCTCAATCTCCAAAGTGAGGTTGGCGTCCCGGCAAGAACGGGCCAGGAGGTAACTGCTGACACCTTCGCCAGATCCATCTGGATGTTCCCCTGCGACACGATGTAACCCAGGAATGAGACTGACGGAACGTGGAACTCACACTTTTCGGTGTGACTTCTCAAGGAGGTGCTGAAGAACGGTCTGAACATGGTGGACGAAAAATAAGTATATCGTCCAAATAAACAAAAACAAAACGATTCAACATGTCTCTGAGAACATCATTCATCAACGCTTGTAAGACAGCAGGGGCATTGGTGAAACCAAAAGGCATAACCAGGTATTCATAGTGACCGGTAGGAGTGTTAAAATTGGTCTTCCACTCGTCGCCCTCCCTGATCTGGACCAGGTGAAGATCATTGCCCCCTCTAGTAACTGGAAGGCGGAAGAGATGAGGGGAAGGGGGTACCGATTCTTGACAGTAATGTCATTCAGACGTCTGTAGTCAATACAGGGCCTCAGAGTCTTATCCTTCTTTTCCACAAAAAAGAAGCCCGCCCACACAGATGATGATGCTGGCCACAAAGGAGCTGTTTATGTCTCCATGGCCCCTCTTTCAGGGGCAAACAGGGAGAAAAGATGTCCCCTGGGCGGGGACATGTCGGGCTGTAGGTCGATAGTGTAGTCATGCGGACGATGGGGAGGTAGTGACGTCGCCCTTGCTTTACTGAATACCTCCTGATAGTCCAGGTACTTGGATAGAACTCCCACCACATCCGGGAGGACGCTGGGTGATGGAGAGTTTGTTGGAGCGGCGGCCTCTTATGAGCAGATCTGGTGGCACGACGTGCTCCACTCCCTAATGGACCCAGTATCCCAGTTGATGTGGGGATTATGACGCTGAAGCCATGGGTACCCCAAGATCAGGGAAATCCATGGTGATGGCAAAATGTGAAACTGGATTGTTTTGTGGTGGTTACCGGACAGTAGGACGTGGACCGGGGTAGTCTGGTGAGTGGGATGGTCACTCACCAGGGAGCAGATGTCCAGGGAACATCAAGGGCATGGGCAGGGAACGGCGTGGGCAGGGATCAGGCGAGGAAGAGGAACATGGCCATTCCCCAACTGTTGGGTGAGTTCCTCGTCAATTATGCTGCCGTTGGCCCCGTAGTCGATGAGGGTGATCAGGGTCTGGGGACCCTGTGGCATGAGAAATCTGGCATGAAGCAGGGGTCTTTGCTGGGAGGAGGGACTTACTAGGGCGCTACTCACCAGTACCTCCCTCATGACTGATGAGCCCTGGTGTTTTAGCTGCCAGTCTCGTTCACCTGGTGAGAGACTGGTGTGGCCAAGCTGCATAAGCTATGCCCACCCTGGTTGCAGCTCTGTGGCGGTTGTGGAGAACGCCTGTGCATGGACTGATGGTAGATGGGTGAACGTCTCGCGTCTCTTCTCCCACCGCCGGTCCTGGATCCGTGAATCCACTCTGGTGGCCAGTCTAATCGCCCTGTCCAGGGTGAAGGGAATGTCGCGAGATGCCAGTTCATCCTTCATGTATGGTGCCAGGCCATTGAGGAATACATCCCAGAGGCCAGAGGGGTGCCAGTCACTCTGATGAGCCCTTGTGCGGAAGTCAATGACAAAGTCTACCACCGTCTGGTTCCCCTGACGCATGCTTAACAGGTTACGAGTCGCATCAGAGCTGTAACTCCCCCTGCCGAACACCATGTGGAGCTCCATGGCGAACGCCTGGAAAGAGCCACAGGCGAGAGTCTTTCTCTCCAACTCGGCGGTTCCACATAGGCATCTCTGCCCGTCAGATGATGATAATCGTAAACGCCTCCTTCGCCGCTTCAGAGGAGAACGTGTGCGGCTGTAGGATGGAACAGTTTGCAAGGACCGGGTTACAGCCTTCCTGATTCCCAGCGTAGCGTTCCGGGGTACCCACCCGGGGTTCAGGGGCTGGCCCCGGGGATGTAGGCAATGGGGTTGGTGGAGAAGGAACCACCGGAGGAGTTGGCAAGGTTACAATTTTTGCTATACTGTTCGTGAGCCGGTGAATCTCAGCTGCCATAGCATTCAACAATTGATCATGGCTTGCAGCCAAAGCATTCAACGATTGATCATGACTTGCTGCTATTTGTCTTGCTTCAGCCTTGGTGACAGCTAACCGGGCTTCATGCTGCAGTAGTAGGGCGTCCACAATGAGGCGGCTCTGAGGTGAGGGAGTGTGGGCTGGGTCCATGTTTGGCTAGATTGTACTGAAACGGGTGTGTTCAGGACCAAAATGCAGCACAACTCAGGGGAGGTTTGGAAATACAGTTTAAATTTACATTTGCATTTGGCAGACGCTTTTATCCAAAGCGACTTACAAAGAGTACATTTGTTGAAGGAGAGGCAGCAATATATCACTGTGGTACCTAAAGATAAGAATAGAGCTGTTTTCGAGCATTCATATTTACGAGACGAATAGAACGAGTTTCATAATTGCTAAGTTGTCTGCATAAGTAGCTGGGCAGGCATGTGATTCTAAGCATGCTACAACATCGAACATAGAACGAACAACAATGCTAAGTGCCATTAATAAATGTCAAGACGTACAAACATGCAGGTTAGTGCGAGGGTTATTGGAGGAGGGTGGGGGGGGGGGGTTATGTAGAGTCCAGGCGAACTCGGAACAGGTGGGTCTTGAGTCTCTTGCGGAAGCTGGGAAGCGACTCTGCCAGTCGCTCACCAGTGAGTCTTGCAGCCAGTGCAAATGAACGACTAGGCTTCAACCAATAAAAGCACTGAAATCAATGACGGCTTGGGCATTCCCTGATCGATCATGTCAAGTCAATGTTATTTGTATAGCCCTAATCACAGTTCCTGTCTCAAAGGGCTTTACAGGCCATATGATTATGGGCCATATGATTATGACACCCCCTATCTCTAGCAAGAAAAGACTTGTGAAGGAACAGCGGGGATCCTATGGGAGAATTTTATCACAAAACATAGTTGCCATCTTGTAAGAATATGCGTTATATGAATAACTTAAGTGTGGAAAGAATCTCTGAGCCCCGGTTACATTTATGACTTGTAAGATAACATTCCTCCAAACAAATGGTAGACATGACGTGACGGCCAATCAACAAATTGAGGGACCGCCAGCAGAAGGAGTCAGGGGGTCACAATCACATGTGTTAGCATACGAGAGAATGTGAAAAGGTCAAAGGACTCTGAAACACAAGAGTGAGGGATGTGTATTGTCACCCCTGGTTCTCCAGACACCTCACCATGTGGTGGCCGAGTTTTAAAATCTTAATCATAAGTTTCTAATACACATCTTTTTGTTACTCTTTTTTTGAAGCAGTAATATATGTTATATATCGCTATGATACATGAAAATAGGAATAGAACTGTTTTCGAGGCATTCATATATAAGATCATAATCACTAACAGACCTACCCTGGTTCTTAAATCTTAATCATACGTTTTTAATACACTATCTATCCGTTACTCTTCATGTTTCTTATTAAGTTAGTGTGAATGGTTTGGCTTACTGTCATTGATGTCTTGTGACTGGCTTTGGATTTCCAGTTCGTTAAGTTGTTTATTATTGTGATATCAGAGTGTTTGTATTGTGGTGTTTAGGTCTGCAAACAGTCTATACATAATTTCTGTTTTTTCATTTTTTTATATGTTGGTTTAATCTTTCTTTATAATAATACTTTAGATTACGTGCTGTATAAAGAAGTACTAATATAGATAAAGCTTAGTTGAGGTCATGTGATTTAAAAAACTATTCAAGGGACAATTTGAGGGAAGCCCAACAAGCAGAGGGAGCCCAACAAGTGTACTCACATAATTAGGGGTGTGTACATGCGTTAAGGGAGTGTTAAGGGGCGTGTTAAGGGGCGTGTTAAGGTAACCAAAGGAAGACCATAAAAAGATCGATTTGAGTTGGGATCTGGAGGACATTCAGCTGACCGGCCTCCCTTTGTTATAACTGCAGCAAGTTGTAAT
This sequence comes from Coryphaenoides rupestris, assembly GCA_002895965.2. Classification (NCBI taxonomy): domain Eukaryota; kingdom Metazoa; phylum Chordata; class Actinopteri; order Gadiformes; family Macrouridae; genus Coryphaenoides; species Coryphaenoides rupestris. Next base: position 101,367 of record PIJE02000673.1, on the reverse strand, counting down.
AAAGGTCTTTGCAATTTTGCCACTTCCGACTCCTCGACTTCTCCTTCTCCAAAGAATTCTCTAAATTAAATGTTGGTTTCCACAACAATCCCTCCTGTCGGAGATGGTTCATAGTGCAATAGGTGTCATAATGGACATGCAGAAAAGTAACAGAAGCATGACAATTACAAACAACAAAGTATCAACGATAAATGGAATCTTAATATTGTCCATTAAGTGATGGATTGCTGGTTGGTGAGAAAGCTGGTAGCCAGTAGTCAGGTTGGGTGGCCAAGTATCCAGTCACGATCACAGCAACACCCTAAATACAGAGACAGCATGATGGTTACATTGAGAATGGTGGAAAGGGAACATGTAAGAAATCTCTAAACTAATACCTATCTGCAGCAGGCGTAGGCTAGTGCTTAGCTGAGGGACTCTCCTGGGAGCCTGGCAGTGAGTAAGTAGTAGCATCTTATAATGTGACCTAGCATTAATTGGAAGTCAGTGGAGAGAGGAGAGAATAGAAATAATGTGGTTGAATTTCCCAGTTCTTGTTTGGAGTCTGGCTGCAGCGTTCTGCACAAGCTGTACGCTTTTTGTAGTAGAGTTCGGTAAGCCGGAGAACAGTGCATTACAGTCATCCAGTAACATGATCCTAACTAATAAATTAATATATTCAGGGTGTGATAGACGATGGGGCTTTTGACGCCCGCCATGAACGCACATGTTCCAGCTTCGCAGGGGATTGAAGTCGGGATTTAAATAATCAATTTGCAACAGGGCAGGGAAGCGGTCGCTTTGAGCCAGAATTCTGGTTGAAGCCTGAACACATCCTAACGTGCTACTTGAAATACACCTGTGAACCTCGTGTTTGTTTTGGACGTGTATGTATGTTCGTTTCGGAGCGAGGTGAACGGATCCCGGACGTTAACGAGTCCTTTGTGTCTTTGAATTCAGCAAAGCCCATAAGCCCGGACAGAGCTGGTCGTTGATTAAAAAACCCACGCAGATGCCACCCCCCCCCCCACCACCACACGCATGATGCACGCTTGTTTTCCAGGCCAGTGAAGCTCTTTTGAATGGGGGGTGGTGGGGGGGGTGTTGTATTACGAGGCGACCAGTTGTAGACGTCCTCACTGGAAGCAGACGGCCTTTCAACAGGTTTATCAAAATTCACTGAAATCCCTTTGAAACCAAATTGAACTGACTTACGCTTTGAAACTGACTTAAAGTCCGCAGACCGATGAAGGTGGCGGAGGAGATGCGCGAGGAGGCTGCGGCTCTCGTGAGCGCCGCGGTGAGCGTGGTGGTGGAGCGCGAGCTGGCGGCGGGGCGCGAGAGGGGAGAGGCGCGCGAGGAGCGGCTCACGGTGACGCTGGAGGACGCAGAGCTGTGGCCGCGAGTTCCAGGACATCACCAACGAGATGATCGTCACGAAGAGCGGGAGGCAGGACACGCTTTCAATATTATTATAATAAGATAAGACATGAGATGTTTAACGATATTAGAAGATCAGATAGAACTTTATTGATCCCGAAGGAAATGATTGTGCCAGAGGTTGCTCAAAATACCAACAACTATGATTATTGATTATTATTGTATGATTATTATGATTGCATGATTGCATGATTGCATGATGGTGGTGGTTGTTGTTGTTGTTGTTGTTGTTGTTGTTGTTGTTGTTGTTGCGTTTTTAACATAAGAAATACTATCATAATAAATGATGTTGATATTATTAACGTGTTATATCAGATATGTGTAAATATCAGATGTATTATCATAATATGATGACATACTTATTACGATTGAGTATTATTATTATTATGCTTCTGATGATTATTATAATATCATCATCGTAATATTATGTTAGTATTATTAATAAGGTATTAACGTATTGTATAATACGTATTCTTATTATATGATTATGATATTATAATATGATAATGATATTATGATGTAGGTCCATTATAATATAAGCAGTATCATAGAGGCATTATTATAGTATTATTAATGTATTATAATATAAGTACTATCATATTAATATGAATACATGACTACATGCTGATGCATGATTACATGATTTTATATACATGAAACATGATGAACATGAACAGAGTGGTTATACTATTATTATTAATAATATAATACATAATTAAAATCTTGAAAGAGATATATCATACAATAAATACTATAATATATGTATTGTAAATATATGTATGTATAATATAAATGTTACTAGTATCTAAGTATCTATAATTATCATTATTGATATTAAGAAGTGTGTCAAGTTTGCTTTAAATATGAGGCCAATCAAATATATTATTAATAATATGTGGCAATAATGTGATATGTATAATTATATAATATATATAATATATCAGAGATATGATAACTATAGTCTACTGTGTAAACTACTTTATAATACTTTCAGAAATATGATAACTAAAGTCTACTGTACATCAAACAAAGTAGGCCGTATATGCTATTCCAGAAGATTAAGCACAACATGCGTCTTACTGTAATAGTAACACTCATATTTTACTCGCAGATAATCCGGTTAATTATATTGTGACTGTATATTAAATCTCTAAATTCGTCCTGTTAATAAATTTAATTTTTATAATTTATAAAACGTTAACGCATCACAATCATTATTTTCCAAGTATAAGCTAAGTGATACATTATATAGCCTTTGGTCTGTTGTTCGAGTCTCTCATATAAAAATAGATTATCTAAAAGTATCTTTAAAAACGTGATGTTTATGTTATGTTAATGTATTTTTATTAATTGTTTTATAAAAGAGAGAATGTGTGAACACAGACAACAATTTAAAAACCTTAAGATCCTCCGGAAAACACTAAATACTTCAAAATGCCAAATATTTCAAACACAAAACACCCCTGTACTCTAAGGGTTAAAACACCTGCTCAAGGGTTAAAACTAGTGGTGTTAATCACAATAATAATCATAATTTACCTTACGCCAGGACATGTTTGTATTGTCCTTTTCGTCTGTTTAGGTCCTCTGCGAATGCAGCCTTGAAGCGCACTACATAGGCAGGGTCAACATCTGAGGCCTCCATTGTACGCAAGAGGTGGCAGAGTGCAGGCAGCACCACAGAGCAGGATGCCACCCACCACCACACGCATGATGCACGCTTGTTTTCCAGGCCAGTGAAGCTCTTTTGAATGGGGGGTGGTGGGGGGGGTGTTGTATTACGAGGCGACCAGTTGTAGACGTCCTCACTGGAAGCAGACGGCCTTTCAACAGGTTTATCAAAATTCACTGAAATCCCTTTGAAACCAAATTGAACTGACTTACGCTTTGAAACTGACTTAAAGTCCGCAGACCGATGAAGGTGGCGGAGGAGATGCGCGAGGAGGCTGCGGCTCTCGTGAGCGCCGCGGTGAGCGTGGTGGTGGAGCGCGAGCTGGCGGCGGGGCGCGAGAGGGGAGAGGCGCGCGAGGAGCGGCTCACGGTGACGCTGGAGGACGCAGAGCTGTGGCGCGAGTTCCAGGACATCACCAACGAGATGATCGTCACGAAGAGCGGGAGGCAGGACACGCTTTCAATATTATTATAATAAGATAAGATATGAGATGTTGAAAGATATTAGAAGATCAGATAGAACTTTATTGATCCCGAAGGAAATTATTGTGCCAGAGGTTGCTCAAAATACCAACAACTATGATTATTGATTATTATTGTATGATTATTATGATTGCATGATTGCATGATGGTGGTGGTTGTTGTTGTTGTTGTTGTTGTTGTTGTTGTTGTTGTTGTTGTTGCGTTTTTAACATAAGAAATACTATCATAATAAATGATGTTGATATTATTAACGTGTTATATCAGATATGTGTAAATATCAGATGTATTATCATAATATGATGACATATTTATTACGATTGAGTATTATTATTATTATGCTTCTGATGATTATTATAATATCATCATCGTAATATTATGTTAGTATTATTAATAAGGTATTAACGTATTGTATAATACGTATTCTTATTATATGATGACATTATTATGTAATTCTATTATGATGTAGGTCCATTATAATATAAGCAGTATCATAGAGGCATTATTATAGTATTATTAATGTATTATAATAGTACTATAGTACTATCATATTAATATGAATACATGACTACATGCTGATGCATGATTACATGATTTTATATACATGAAACATGATGAACATGAATAGAGTGGTTATACTATTATTATTAATAATATAATACATAATTAAAATCTTGAAATAGATATATCATACAATAAATACTATAATATATGTATTGTAAATATATGTATGTATAATATAAATGTCACTAGTATCTAAGTATCTATAATTATCATTATTGATATTAAGAAGTGTGTCAAGTTGCTTTAAATATGAGGCCAATCAAATATATTATTAATAATATGTGGCAATAATGTGATATGTATAATTATATAATATATATAATATATCAGAAATATGATAACTAAAGTCTACTGTACATCAAACAAAGTAGGCGTATATGCTATCAGAGATAACACAACTGGACTGGTCTACTGTATAGTAAACTCATATATTTTACTCGCAGATATGGTAATTATATTTGACTGTATATTAAACTCTAATTTCGTCTGTAATATAATTTATTTTAGAATTATAAACGTTACGCATCACAATCATTATTTTCCAAGTATAAGCTAAGTGATACATTATATAGCCTTTGGTCTGTTGTTCGAGTCTCTCATATAAAAATAGACTATCTAAAAGTATCTTTAAAAACGTGATGTTTATGTTATGTTAATGTATTTTTATGAATTGTTTTAAAAAAGAGAGAATGTGTGAACACAGACAACAATTTAAAAACCTTAAGATCCTCCGGAAAACACTAAATACTTCAAAATGCCAAATATTTCAAACACAAAACACCCCTGTACTCTAAGGGTTAAAACACCTGCTCTTTGGGTTAAAACACTTAACTGCTCAAGGGTTAAAACTAGTGGTGTTAATCACAATAATAATCATAATTTACCTTACGCCAGGACATGTTTGTATTGTCCTTTTCGTCTGTTTAGGTCCTCTGCGAATGCAGCCTTGAAGCGCACTACATAGGCAGGGTCAACATCTGAGGCCTCCATTGTACGCAAGAGGTGGCAGAGTGCAGGCAGCACCACAGAGCAGGACACATATTTGTCCTATATAACAGGTGCATTTTCCATGTAATCACACAAAAAAATTGGTATATGTTCGTGCTGGAAACTTAATGTGATTAATTTGCGTAAATTCTTTTTCACGTTTAGGTTTCCAGATTAATCGCAAGCGTTAACATGTTAACATTGACAGCCCTGGTTAAAACACTAAATTAATGGTCTACACACTCGTCTACTCTGAGTACTATAAGTAAGAATCAAGTGCATTCTGAGCTCCGTGGCTTGAGACAATAACAATCAGAAACTAATATTAGTTCTAATCATAAATGAAATATATATATTTTACATCTCACTTCGTTCCTTTTTCCCGCCAAAAGCTGTTCTACACAACAGAGAGAGTCGGGGAAGCTCTCATGTTTTAACTTCAACAACAACCTGCTACAACCTGCTAGAACTAACATTAGTTTCTGATTGTTATTGTCTCAACCCACAGAGGTCAGAATGCAATGATTCTTACTTATAGTACCTTTAAGGTCAGCAGCATACCATACAAGCATACAAGCACAACATTAAATTATGAATAAGATAAAGTCAAAACATCAAAACATGTCTCTATGGTCACAAATTTCAGGTAATTTGGATGTAAATACCTTGTCTGCATGAATGGGCTCATATAGCAGTCATCATTTTTTACCTTGGAATGTGATTTTATTGAATGAATTTAGACAGACAAGTCTATAGAAAATACATATATCTATAAAGATTTGCCAGGTTCAAAAATGATCGAAACTTCTATCATGTCGAGATGATTGAGACATAAATAACACATGCAAACCTTTTTTCCCCCCAAATTAAACATTGTTGCTAAGCTATATAGAAACAGAATTAATTGTTGCCCCCCGTTACGTTCAATAATATTTTAATCAAATGAAATCATCATCATATGACTATGTTTGGAAGCCTTTATCCAATCCTCAACATCACCTGGGAGGACTGAGCATCAACTCTGTTTCAATCTGTGGAGGCCACACGAGGCAAACACCAACTCCACTGGACTGGGCATGTGACCTGGATGGCTCCAGGGCTACTCCAAACACAGATCTTATGTGGGCAACTGCACTCTGCCAACAGAAAACCTGAAGAAAATCAGAAACTCTGTTACAAGGATCACCTCAGCATCAAACCCAGCAGCCTGGAGCAGATGGCTGCAGACAGGCCATCCTGGCCATCCTCTCTGGAGTTTCAACCTAGGAAATCCAGAGGACTTATCAACAATGTATTAATGTGTGTGTTGCAGGCGCATGTTCCCGGTGCTGAAGGTGAATGTGTCAGGTTTGGACCCCAGTGCTATGTACTCCCTGCTGCTGGACTTCATTCCCACCGACGGACGGCGCTGGAAGTACGTCAATGGGGAGTGGACGGCGGCCAGCCAGGACGAGGGGCGGAGCCAGGGGGTGGGGCGGGGACAGGGGGGTGTGTACATCCACCCCGACTCTCCCAACTTTGGAGCTCATTGGATGAAGGCAGCAGTGACCTTTAACAAGGTCAAACTGACCAACAAGATGAATTCAGAAGGACAGGTGGGCACCCACACAGCACAGATAAACAAACACACAGACACACACACACACACACACACACACACAGACACACACACACACAGAGACAGTTAGTTTCGTCAACTAGATAAACCAAGGCTTAAAACACGTATATAACCATCCTGTTTACATTTTTATTCTGTGTAATATTTCAATTTGTCGGGGCTAAACTTACTGAACTAATTTCTGTGTAGATGCTACTGGGTCAAAGATTGCAGCAGTAGTTATAATGGAGTTTAATGGGAGTATGTCTTCAAATAGCTGTAGCATCAACCATCAGTATCAGATATTAGTTGAGTTCCCACGATAACAACTAAGAAATCATTACACACATGTTTGCCAAGCCAGCAGCTTTGCAAATCCAGAATCCACTTCGACTTTGCAAGCTTGGGGAGTTGCCACGATCTCCGCAAAGCTTCCGAGGCATGGCCTCAAGTCACTGTCAAGAAACCGAGTCTCTGTTAACAGTTGATGGGGAGGCCAGATATGGCCGATGCATTTAGGTTTCTACATGCAGTCCCAGACCAGTCAGGCAATGATTGGATATGTCTTTTTTTCTTAAGCTGCAGACTGAAATGTTCACCAAAGTATTAGCTACAACTCTGTGAAAGGTTTCTTTATTTCCAATGTAGCAAAGTGTCTTGCTACCAATCAGGGTGAGTCAGAGAAAAGATGTGGGTTTGCGGCACAGTGTATTTTATTAAAGGTAGGTTTAAAATCAACACGTTTAAAATCAACACGCTTTTGAGTCCGATTAGTGTGATTTTGGAGAGACATCTTTTGCGCATTTAAGATGTAAACTATAGTTCACTATAGATTACACCTTATACCTTCACTATGATGATTACACAGTGACATTTGAGTGGTTAACAACCTTTTTCGATGACCCTTAATTTTGTTCTATCTTGAGTAAATGTTTGTGACTATGCATTATAATACGCCTACATATAATGATATTGCTTTTTATAGAAATAAACAAATAAGGGTCCCTTCTTCTCCTCCAGTAGCTCACACACTAGTCTAACAAATCAAATGATGGGAGACTAGCGTTTCACTTCCTTTCATTTCAAATTAGTTTCAACCAATCGAGACAAGAAACAACCGGACCAGTGGAACAACAACAAACGTGATATGGCTGATCAGTGATTGGAAGGGATTAAAAAAGTTAGTCAAAAACTATAAATGTCTGTAGATTATGTTGCTATGGCTTCGATCTTTCAAAAAAGAAATGGACTACGACTAGGCCAAAACACGGACATGAAACCAATCTACACTCTGGGCCCTATTTCACGTAGCTGGTTAGGATCAGAACTCTGACTCATGCAAGTGCTTCCTTGTGCTGGCTTGATTTCCCATTACACAAAGGCAGATTTCAATCTCAAGTATCAAGTTCATTCAATCCTGGATAGGTTGAACCTGAAAAACATGATTGATCAGGGAATGCCCAAGGCGGCATTCCTATTTCCGTGCATTAATTGGTTGAAGTTTACGTCACCATGGAAAGGCTCAGAGAGACTATTTACAGCCTTATAGCATTCGCCACACAGCATGTTTAATTGGTGATAAAAATAAAACGTGTATTATAGTAGTGTAGCGACCCGTCCAGGGCCGGTGCGTTCAAATAATAGAGGAGAAGCGAACTTGAATTTCGTGCATTTATTAGCAGCTGAACATTTGGTTACTGTAGGCCATAACCATGCCAAAACATTACCAACAAGGGGCTGCCTCGGTACAGTGCCAACATGTCTCTGTGGAGTGCTACCTGTTTCTCCCTGGGGGGTAGCTCGACACTGTACACCACCTCACCCACCCTCTCTAGTACCTTACAAGGCCCCACCCAGGGACAGTCCAACGTAGGGCCCTGGCCCCTCTTCCTACGTGGGCTATACACCCACACCAGGTCTCCAGCCTGGAAGTGCCTCCCCCTGGCCTCAACATCATAGTTCCATTTCTGTCTCATGCCCTCCTTCTCTAGCTGGTCCCTGGCAAAGGTGTGGGACTCCATTCGATCTTGGAGTCTCCTGGCGACAGCCATTGTGTCGGGAGGCTTGCCAAAAGCCACCTCCGGATTTCCCAATATGAGCATGGCAGGTGTGCATGAGGTGGAGTCCTGCACAGTGTGCCTGTAGGCCATGAGGACAAGAGGAATGTGCATGTCCCAGTTGCGTTGGTGCTCTGCGGTGAGGATGGCCAGCTGCTATGCTAAGCGTTCTATTGAACCGCTCCACAAGTCCATCACTCTGGGGTTGCATAGCTGGGGTTCAGAACTTATGCATGCCCAGGCGCCCAACACCGTGACTCAAAATTCACACAAACCAGCTGAACATGCCCTCCACTAGAGCATCCACAAGAGTCTCTGCCTCTTGGTCGGGCACCACGTATGCCTCTGGCAATTTTGTAAAATAGTCCATGGTAGCCAGAACATAATAGTTGCCCCTATCTGTGTGGGGAAACGGGCCCATTATATCTAGTAGGGCTTGCACAGAAAAGTCGACTTATCGACGCGTCGACGTCACTACCACAAGTCGACGCCTACCGGGAGGCATCGTTGACCACATGATTTCATACTTTAAGAATATATAAAATATATTTATATATAAAATATATATTTTTTTTACACTTTAAGATATTTGGCGGGACTTGGCGCAAATGCGGTGGCCGGTGGGGGGAAAAATTAAGTGATTTCACATTGACACACACAAGACTACAACAATTATGGCGGCTGCAGAAAAGACAGCAGGTGGTGAGTTGCCGGAGGAGCAAAGACGGACTTACGGATCAAGTGTGTGGAAATACTTCACAAAAGATGAAGCAAATAGCAGTTATCTGCAAAATATGCAAATCAGTCCTTAAGTATAACAAAAGTACAAGTGTCATGCACGGCCAAACAAATGTATTCTTCTAAGTTTTTTTTCTTCTCCGCATGTAATTGCTGACACCCAATTTGAATGTTGCAATATATATTTTCGTTACATAATATAATATGCATGTTATTGTATTTTTTGTAGACAGGCTATTTTTTTGACAGCCCATTCTGTCAGTTTTTTGCGTGCATATGTATGTGATGACATCATCAACAATGCATCGACGTTACGTCGACTTTATTGACAGAAAAGTCGACTTGAAAAATCAGAAGTCGTGCAACCCCTCGTTACATAAATATCTAGTGCTACTCTCTCCACTGGGTCCCCCACCACCAGCTGTTGGAGCAGGGCAAGGGACTGATCTGGGGGGCCCTTGTGGGCTGCGTAGAGGTCACAACAGTGACAAAAGTCCTCTCCATACTTTTTGAACTGCCCACAGTAGAACCCCTGGCAAAGGTGATGAAGGGTTTTGGAGACTCCAAAATGTCCTGGGTGCCATGAGGTTTTGAGCAAAGCTTCTCTCTGTGCTTTGGGGACCACCACCTGCCTCCTATCTTCCCTTGCAGCTGGCTCCTTCTAGGCTCTCTGCAGCACCCCATCACTCACCAGCAGAGCCTCAAATTCAGCGTATAGTCCATTACTTGCAGTTGAGCTCCCTGCTACCTTGTTCCAAGGTGGCCTCTGCCCAGACTCCACCCACTGCAGTACCTGTTGTAAGTCTGTGTCCTGCTCCTGTTGTGCTCTCCACTCTGCTGGGCCAATCACCTGCTTCTCCCTGCAGACCGGTATATCTCCACCTCATTGCAGAGCTCTCTCTCCGCTCCCAACATCAAGACCCAGCGGGAGCACAGGGGCGTCGAGATAGTGCATCGCCATTGGCCTGGCTTGGCGTGGCCTGGCCTTGTGCACCACTGTGAAGATGTAGGGCTGCAGCTCTTCCAGCCAGAGTGCCTGCCCCTCCAGTTCCCTGAAAGACATCAACCACTGGGGAGCAGCGTGGTCGGGGGGGCGGGGGGGGGGGGGGGCGGGGGGTGGGGGGGGGGGGGGGGGGGGGGGGGGGGGCGCTGTGCAGGAGAAGCCTAGTACAAATCTTCTGTACGAGGACAGACTTAGGAAGCTTTTAACCTGTCGCAGGTCAGTGGGGGTGGGCCAGTCTCTTACTGCATGCACCTTTTCCTCCAGTGTGCTGATGCCATCTCCCCCCAGTCTGTGCCCCAAAAACTCCACCTCCCTTCTCATGAAGAGGCATTTGTCATGAAAATGTAATAGGATAGGGAAATCATCTCACCTGCATTGCTCCAGCAGTGTTTCCAACTTTGCCAACCTGTCATATTCAGCTGAGGTTAGCATGGTTAACTAAAGACTGTGGGTCTTTGTTGTGTTGGACCCGCTTTATCATCTCGAGTTTAATTCCAGCGCATTGGTACATCCTGGATGAGTGACTCCTCTTCTTGCCCATGAGAGGCTTGCTGAACTTTCAGCTCTGCTGTGTTTGCTGGACTGTGTTTGAAATATCCAACAATTTTCCGACACTTGGCTAAAACATCGACAAACACGATGTCGCAGAGAGCAACAGTGATTACCCTCTGTATAATGTGCGTTACACAGGGCATATGCTCAAATGGTAGTATTCTTGCTGCCGCTATCATATTGCGAGCACCGTCTGTTCCCACAGTGGTGATCTTGTCCGCGATGTCCCACTCCTGTGCAACTTCAATGAACTGGCTCGCACATGCTTTGGCAAAATGCCCTTCATCCGTTTTCACCACACCTAAAGTGCAGTTTTCATTTGTAATCGATTAGGTGTGCCGTTACACCGAGGTAGTTATGGTTGCTTACTGATGTCCAGTGGTCTCTAGTCGGTGCAATACATGTAGCTTGTGCCAATTTCTCCACTTTCTTTGCCTTTTCACTGCCATACAATTAGTGAATTCTTGTGTCAATAGTTCCCCTCAAATGTGGCTTGCATGATGGGTCGCCTGAGGTGATCTGGACAATGCCTTGTAGCCCCTGTTCTTCAATAATGTTGATGGGCCTACAGTCCATGGTGATCCTGAGATGTTGTTGCTTCATTGAGAGACTTGCCCTGGATGCCCTCTGCTAGCGTCATCTGACGAACGCAGTTTGATCCCGACTGAGTGGCAGTTCCAGTGCCAGAGTTAGCATTAGCATTAGCAAACACCTGCTTTGCCCGAAGATGGTACTTCAGACTTGGTATGCTTCGGTGGAAAGACAGCTCATCACTCCAATATGTGTACACAACTTTTTATCTAGAGTGCCATCTGGAAGCTTTTAAAATCAGAACACACAAAAACAACGTGCGCTGGCCATGTAATCACACAGGTATAAATCCGCACTGGTAACACGGGTGGAAGTTTGGGTCAAAGTTAGTTATGTGATTAATTTGTGCACATTTCTTTAACACATTGAGGTTTACAGATTAATCAATTAAGCATTAATGCATGATATATATATAGTAGGCATGTGTGTGTGTGTGGGGGGGGGTGGTTAAGTGTGTAAAACTAAGATATATATATATGTACAGTATATATATACATACAGTATATACAGTATAATAATCAATATGATCAATTATATATATGCTTTGGTTATTAAACATATAAACATAACATTACACATATAAACATTACAGAAGTACAATGAGACCTGTTCACAAGAAACACGATATATTTACCATCTGAACTGGATTTGCTGTTGGATGTTGACACCCCACACCCACCCCCCGCCACAATATAAGATTTGGCTACATCCTTGTGACTTTAAACTGGAACACTCTCAGTGTGTGAGGGTGTGGGTGTGGTGTAAACAAGTCAGGCTTCCTATAGTTTATTCAGTCCTCAGCACACTGACATGACACAATGAAGATTTAGGCAGACATAGTGGAAAAGATAAAAAAATTGTTTACTAATCTCCATGCATTACTTCCTAATGGAAGCCTAGTTGTATCCTCCTGTGGAAGGCTAGTTGTATCCTCCGGTGGAGATGGTCTGAAGACTCTCCCATTGTCGAATTTTACTTTGTGATGCACATGCATGAGTGCCAGTCCTGTGAGTCTGTCATTGGACATTGTAGATCTGAGCTATGCTTTGATTCTTCGCATGGCAGAGAATGACCTTTCGCATGCACATGTTGTCACTGGAAGCATAAGGAACATTTTCAGCATCCATTGCACATTGGGGAAGAATGCCATTTAGGTCAGTTGCAGAGTTTCCAATGCTGATGTAAGAAAGGGCCCATCTTCAGATCGAAACTTGTGCCTCCAGCATTCTATCTCCTATCCTACTGTCTCTGAGTCAGGTAGGTCCTCATGGTACCACTTCAACATCTCTTCCTAACTTCTGTGAGCTTCCTCAAAGATGTGGGCACCAAATAAGCTGTAAGCTTTGAAGGCTCATTCCTTTTAGGAAATCACTCATCCAGTTAATTGGTGATGTGATCTACAAAAGGGTAGAATAGATTTATCCGGTAGTGGTCCTCTACTGACTCTGTGGATATGTTTGGCCTGTAGATCTGCTCTGTGCTTGGCTGGGATAACAGCAATATGGTTGGCCAGTGTTGTGGCTTTTTGGAAACACTGCCTGAATTCTTGCTCATTTCCTTGGTGGCCTATGAATTGCCACAAATGTCTTGCCTAGTCATAGGCTGCAAAGTTGTCTAAATTTGAACTCTGCAGTTGTTTGGTGAGAGGCTGCATGTAATGTACAAGGTTATTATAGTTTTGCATTAGTTTTTATTTTTATTTTTCGTTTTGACTTTTTGTTTTCAATTTAGTTTAGTTTTAATTAGTTTTTAAAGCGGGTTTGCTAGTTTAGTTTAGTTTTTATTTTTTGAAAATGCTTAGTTTGAGTTTAGTTTTTATTAGTTTCAGTGTTAGTTTTAGTCTTTACCGCGGAACGCAACAGACCAAGGGGGGGCAGTCAGGGAAGCTTCATTTTTTGCTTGCAAAACAACATGCTCAAAATGAATAGTAGATACTGTAGTATATACAGTATGTGTGCATTATGTAGGGGTATGGGGAGACAGGGCTGCTGAGCCTGAAGCTGCATCAGGGGCAGGGACAACTGATTTATTATGAATAGCTTGCTAAAAGTTTGCCTGCATTGATTAAATGTCGACTAAAAGAAGAGCGATATGTAAATACTCAAGCACGCAGCCACACATTTGAGACAAGCGCAGTAACACAAAAAAGTAACCAACACAATAGTCCAGCCATACCATAGAAAATGACTGACAGTAATATGTAGCCTAGGTTATGTAAAAAAAAATGACTTACATGTATGCGTGTTAGTTTCGCTAATGGCGCCGTGTACTTGAACCAACTCAACTTTTATTCAAAAGAAATATTATATCAGACTCCAAAAGTGACCTGGGCCACGGCCCCCCTGGTTTCCACGGTCCATATTTGTCAGGGGCGAGATTCAAAAAGGTCAAAAAAAGTCCCCTTGATAAATGCTCCACATATTTTATCATCTTCCACTGCAAGGCACTTGCTCTTATTTGCGACACATTCATATATAAAGTCATCCCAAATGGGACTCTGTCGCTTTCTCCCGACTTTTGCCACCATGATACCAGGCGAGGGGTGTGTACTAAAAGTGGCACAGCGGAAGATAGACAGGCTACGGTATGTATGAAATAAATTGACAAAGATGAAAACTAAAGACATTTTCTCTATAATTTTATTTTATTTTAGTTAGTTTTGTAAAGACACAATACAGTTTCAGTTAGTTATCGTTTTTTTTGTAAAGCCTCGTTTTTATTTTTATTTCAGTTAACGAAAAAATAATTCACACCTAGTTTTCGTTTTTTCGTCAGTTTTCGTTAACGATAATAACCTTGGTAATGTAGCAATTTGTTGGCCATTACAACTGTAATGATGGGTTCAAATGACACCATACTATGCCGGAGAGTACTGTCCTTTCCAGAGATGGAAGATCTTTCTCAATGGTCTCCAAAACAGAATGTACACAAGCACTCAATGCGGTTGCTCTGGGACCCCATCTAGTGTCTCACATCAGTGGGAGACCTGCTCTTCTTCTTTGTTCTTCTATCCTGGTTTCTGCCTCCAAGGCATCTTTCCTCACACCTGAGGCTCAGAAGAACACTGCGACTTTTTCAACGATGGACATTGTGTTCCTCACTGAGGAAGATCAGAACAACAATGCACCACAACTAAATTGAGTGCATGGCTCCTGCAATGGATGTACACTGCTCTGGGATACAGTTCCCGGACTCGTGTTTGCACCCCACTCACTTTGCCCACTCACTTTATAGAGGAATATTCCCGGTAACGGTGTTAGAAGTCCACGCTGGCGAAGACGCACAAGCGCACCGGCATGTTTACCTCTCCATTATTTGTCTTTTCCTGTCAGAAACAATTATTTATCTGTAGTTTGGAGGACAGTAGGTGGTCTCTCTCTGCGTCTATATCTTTCTCTCTCTCCAGACTGTATAAAAGGGGCTCATGTATCTCACTCTCTCGGTTAATGTCTTTCTCTCGCTCTATCTGTCTCTCTCTTTCTCTCTGTCTTTATCTCTGTATATGTCTCTCTTTCTCTGTCTGTCTCTCTCTGTCTATGTCTCTCGCTCTATCTGTATATGTCTCTCTTTCGCTTTATCTGTTTTTCTCTCTGTATATGTCTATCTTTCTCTCTGTCTCTCCTTCACTCTGTTATTTACTTGTGTGGAGTATCCTCCAGTTCTTCGGTCCCCTCTACCCTGAGCATCCCGGTCCCCATGGGAACCAAAAGGCCGCTCTTAATTGGTGCTCAGCTTTAATGGACTTCCTGTTAAGAGCCACTCACCGCCCCCCCCCCCCCCCCCCCCTCCCCCCCCCCCCCCCTCCCCAAACACAACACACACGCACACACACACACACACACACACACAATTCCCTCCCCCCTTGACACACACAGACCACAGTATACACACCCTGACACACACATCTGATAGGCAGATGCCAACACACACCTATACTACACACAATCCCGACACACAGACCCCAATACACACACACACACACACACACACACACACACACACACACACACACACACCACACACACACACACACACACCACAGTAATGTAAGCTGGCATTCTATCTGGTTATAATGAAATAATTGCTCCAGTTTTTTGTGCATTATGGTAATTATGTTGTTTTACTATAATTAATGTAACCAACAACTCTTCAGATGTAAAAATGAACACACACATCTTTTAAATATACAGGGTGTGTGTGTTGTGTGTGTGTGTGTCTGTGTGTGCGTGTGTGTGACAGTGTCAGAGGGTAGGCCGACAGAAAACTTTTGTTTTGCTTCCAATCTCTTGACCGTGAGCTGAAAATGTTTCATTGGTGATACATATAGAGTATACTGTATATACGATACTTATATATATATATAGAGAGAGAGTTATTACAATTGTTCTGTATTTCCAAGGGCGTTTTCATACCTATAGTTCGGTAAACTCGGCCCGATTCAGGGGCGATGTTGTTGCATTTTTCATTTTGTGCGGTTAGCGTTCACACTGGATATTGTTAGGCGAACCAAATATTGGAAACAAATGCTTCGTGTCCGACGGGGTTGCTCGTCTGTTGGACAGAATGTCCGAGGTGAACATTCTGTGAAGAGTATGAGTCGCTGTCGAGAGAGCGAGTTGTTGCCCTTTGAATGTATGCATTTGATCATCCGTTAACTTCATAGTGTATTATTATGTATTATTAGTGTATTATCATATTTTGTTACATAAACGTAAATTGGAACTCTAGTTGGACTTAATTATGAAAATGAGGACTGCTGACAACAGAGGAACTACGGTTGCCAACTTTCTCACGACCAAACAAGGGACACAAGGCTGAGGCTTTTGTCCGATGCACGGTGCAACAGCGGTGTGTGAATATACAGTGTATATTCACATTCTTATTCAATTGAAAAGGCAAACGTGCATATTCCATTTAGTCTATAACTTTGCTAAAACTGTATCATTGTGTAAGCTTATGTGAATAAACCTCAAAATAAATTATCAAATAAATCACAATTTCGGCATTTACAGCAAAAAACAAACAAACAAAAAAGAACCATTTCAAAAGCAAAAGTGGAAAAGAGGGGCTTGACTCACCAAGTCAACTTGTTTTCATGGATATTTTTTGCTTACATGACAAGTGACAGTTCACAAATATATTGAAGTTTTTTATCAGCTCTGTGCTGCATCTGTTTCTTGAGTTTAATGGTCATCAGAGAGAAAATCCTCCCTCCAAAAGCATTTGAGCCTGGCACACTGAGGAGAAATCGAACCACTTGTCAATGTATGCAATGACAGCGTCATAGAACTTCAATTGCTGCTTGGACCTTTGTGCGGACACTTCTTTGTCCATCAACTGCTTGGTCTGGTATCCAAAAAAGTTGTCCTGTTTCCACTGAAGCATCTTCATTTTGAACTTTCGGACTTGTAAACTCGTAAAAAAGCTTTTTTACGAGTTGGTCAAAAACACTCCACATGTTGTGGAAAAAGCACAGATAAATCTCTCGCTCCCGTTTTTTAATCAGCCTCAAAAATCCTCTTCAGTGCCACAGGGCAGTTCACAAGCGACCTGAAGTATGAAGTAAGAGCTGGCCAGTTTTGCAGGAGATGATCGACAGCTGGATGAAGAGAGAACCATCGTATGCAAACGTGACGCAGAATTTCAGGCCACTCAATGTCAACAAATGCAAAAAATGCAAGCAG
Source organism: Coryphaenoides rupestris (assembly GCA_002895965.2). Lineage (NCBI taxonomy): Eukaryota > Metazoa > Chordata > Actinopteri > Gadiformes > Macrouridae > Coryphaenoides > Coryphaenoides rupestris. Next base: position 84,024 of record PIJE02000673.1, on the reverse strand, counting down.
TTCCTCTCTTCGGGAGGCAGATACTGAGAAATGCGATTGTTGCCACTGCTCAATAACTGGTAAACAGACATTGGCATCATCTGCTGTGATGTGTCTCCTATCCAGTTTGTGCTTCTCCAGACAGTTCATCAGAGCTTGCTGTATGCCATGTGCATTTTCATCACAGCTTTCATAAAAGTCAAGTAACTTGCACTGCACTCCATCAGACACAGAGAAATATCTAAAACATACAGGAAAAATCTTTCTATTCCCCTTGTTTGAGGCATCGGTGGCAACTGAGAAATACACAGGCTTACATTTGGTCGGGGACAGATCATCCAAAATATCCTGCACAGTCTTCAGTCCTAAAACATTCATTGTATCATCTCAGCTTTCGTGCATTTCTGTGGAAGCATGCTGAGTTAGGTCATTCTCATCTCCATGGCCAATTGGAGAATTTCCGACTGCATAAGTACACACGGCTTTCGTCGAGTCACCGCTGACGGGCTTCACCCAGGCTTTTTGCTTCTCATTGTTTGTTGTAGCTGCACAGCCTTTTCTTTTTTGCAGGTTGCAGGCTACAAGGCTGCCTCTCTTCCCCCGTTCGGCAAGTTGGACCATGCCACCATTTTCCTGCTGCCGGAGTAGAAACAAAGAATAGCAAAGTAGGCGGTAGTGATGAGGGACGTAAAGCGGTGGTCTGACCAATTAGATGGCTGTATCTTCAGGACGCCTGAGTGACCAACATTGACTGGAACATGTTCCTATCCAGTTCCGGTGATGTCAGCGAGTTTACGGACCTAGTGACAAGCTTCATAGCAATGCTAGTGGAAACCATCATCCATCCATCCATCCATTCGTGTCCGCTTATCCGGGTTCGGGTCGCGGTGGCAGCCGGCTAAGCAGGGCCCCCCAGGCTTCCTTCTCCCCAGCCACACTCTCTAGTTCCTCCTGGGGGATCCCGAGGCGTTCCCAGGCCAGACGAGATATATAATCTCTCCAGCGGGTTCTGGGTCTGCCCCGGGGTCTCCTCCCAGTTGGACGTGCCCGGAAAACCTCCAAAGGGAGGCGCCCGGGGGGCATCCTAATCAGATGCCCGAACCACCTCAGCTGACTCCTTTCGATGCGGAGGAGCAGCGGCTCTACTCCGAGCTCCCTCCGGATGTCTGAGCTCCTCACCCTATCTCTAAGGCTGAGCCCAGCCACCCTGCGGAGGAAACTCATTTCGGCTGCTTGTATCCGCGATCTCATTCTTTCGGTCACTACCCAAAGCTTGTGACCATAGGTGAGGGTTGGAACGTAGATGGACCAGTAAATCGAAAGCTTCGCCTTCCGGCTCAGCTCCCTCTTCACCACCATCATCCCCACGGTTAAAGTTAGGTCCTTTCCTAA
>PIJE02000673.1:49379-73827 GCA_002895965.2 Coryphaenoides rupestris | reverse complement strand
ACCTGAATGTATGACTGAATGGGAAGAGGTTGAATATGAGTGGTTTTGGACACATTTTGAACACTCACCCCCATTCATTTCAATGGGGCAAAAATGCTGTTAAATGTTGAATATTTCGGAAAGTAATAATGGTATGTACAAACAAAGTAGTAGCACTCGATTCCCGGTCAAGGCGCACGTTTTGATGTATTTTTTGCGTGTGTGCTGGCAACGCTGCGAGACTAGTTCCGCGCCGAAAAAACGGCGGAAGAATAAATAATAAAAAAGATAAGTATGCAGGAGAGTAATAGTGTGCTTTGCATTGCAAAGGCACCCTAATAACACTCTTGCAGTGGCTGATCCCACTGCAGATGGTGTCTGCTATGGCCTTCACTTCACTATGGACTTGGTCATGGCGCCAGCTGTAGCGCCCCTCACCCAGGGCTCTCGAACAGCTGCTGGGGATATGCTCCAGGGTCCCTCTCTTCAGGCACAGAGGGAAAGCTGGTGACTTCACCTTCCCCGAGCAAGTTGGACGGCCTTGGTAGAACGTCATGCCTGGATTAACAATTTAATGCAATGGGGATTTCAGATTTCCAAAGCCCGGCCCATGAGACTTTGAACTCCACCGCTGGCTCCACGCAGTGGAGCACACGTCTGTGTGCTTCAGATACCCTGGTACCTTTGGGATCCCTCCTTTCTGGACCGAGGTATCAATGTAGGAGTTCCTTAAGAGGTAGTCTGTCAGGCACCTGGCAACAAGGCTGAAGAATACCTTTCCCTCAACACTGAGCAGCGAGATAGTTCTGAACTGACTGATGTTCTTCAACTCTTCCTCCTTTGGAATCCACACCCCTTCTGCATACCTCCACTGATGGGCCACCTCCTCCAGATCACCTACAGAATCCCCCAGAGCCTGTGGAGTAACCTCGGGCAGTTCTGATATACCTTGTACGGTACCCCACACGGTCCTGGGGCTGAGCTTCCTCTTGCCTTCTTGATCACCTCCTGTACCTCCTTCCAGCTGGGCTCCTTCCCATCAAATTCCAGAGTTGGTGCCGGTGGATTTATCAAGGACTTGTAGAGGTCCAGAACTTGCTCCATGGATTCATCACTGATGGTGTCTCTGAGGTGGTGGTCGACTTCACCTTTGGAGCAGGTGAGCTTTCCGCTGCGCTTCTGCCCTAGCAGCTGTTTTGTAAACCCTAATGGGTTTTCTAGAAAGGCAGTTCCTCCTGGCCCTCTCCTTCCTCCATCTCCTATGCCCCTCTGCCCTCCTCAAGGTCATAAGCTTCTTGCAGAGGGTGCTGCGCAGCTCTGTTAAAGGTCCTCTCTGCTCCTCCCTCGCCTCCTTGAATTGCCGCCTTCAAATCCTACCTGAGCTGGTGGATCTTGCTTGATCTGTTGTTCATGGTGTAGGGGTGTTTCGCTGCACTCTTCTCCTTCAGTCTGAACCTCTCACCTGGTAGGCTGACAAAGATGTAGGTCATTGATTGAAGGCATCAATCAGCTTCACCCTTGCTTCCAAAATGGCATCGGCATTTTTATCGAACTGGAGCCACTCCTTCTCCATGTAGGCTTGGGGCCACTTCACCCGACGGTGTTCTGTTGCTCTGCATGGGTCTGGGGCTTGTGTCACCTGGAGATTCCGGGCACTGTGGGGTGACTCCGGACCTGGCTCTTCCTGCATCTCACCAGGGGTTGTCCCTGAGCGCTGTGACACTTGCACCATCTGCACACATTCCGCAATAACCAGCCACCACAGCAGTGGCTGGTGCGGTATTATATTGTTTATTATATTATATATCATATAGTTAGTAGACAGCACATGCACTCACATGTGGTGTTATATTATAGATAGTGGAGCTATCTGTCTGATATTAAGTATTTCATTTTGTGTGATCAGTTATGCACAGTGAAACAATGTTCTATGCGATTGCTTGTATTGATGACAAACAGAACATTATACAGTATATGTACATACATACATACATACATACATACTGTACATACATACATATGTTTATGTTCCTTTTACATCAGGCACGCAGTGAATAAACATCAAGGACGCCGTTGAAAAAACTATTTAATGTTTTGTCATTTCAACAAAATATCCTATGTATTTAGAGAATTATCTAAAACATCCATGTCTTAGATACATTCGTATTTTACGTTGTTTCCCTGTTTGATATCTAAAATAAGCAGAGATCACTCTTTTGGAGAAAGTTGGTATCCAAAATGAAACTGTTGCAATACAACTGCATCCCATCATATTATCAAAGCAACTTTTATTCACCTACCGCAGTGCAAGTAGGTAAGTAATGAAAAATATTTTGATTTGTGATTGATAAGCCTACTCATTCACCAATATACTCCGGAGCAATTTAGCGCACGTGTCAAACTTGGCCTGCGGGCCGAATCCGCCCTGGCACCTCATTTTATGTGGCCGAGATTGCAAAGGTTATAATTTGCTTATCATACAAATCAGGCTGGTCATTGGGAGCACCAGGATTATTCCCGGTGGCCTGGACGTCTTTATGGCCTGCAAGTCGCAGATTTTTTCAAAAGACAATCGCCAGGCCACTGAACTAGAGGTGATTAGTTGCGGTGGCGCAATATTTCCATGACGCGGCTATCATAACACAGGGCTTGTGAGAGAGAGAGAGAGAGAGAGAGAGAGAGAGAGAGAGAGAGAGAGAGAGAGAGAGAGAGAGAGAGAGAAACAGAGAGAACACACCGCTTCCATGGCTCGTTTCCAACAAGTTTGCACATACCGCTACCTAAACTATAATGTCCGTCCCTCCGTGTCTGAATTTCAACGGCACCAGATTCAGACACAGACAGCAAAGAGTTACCCAGTCAACCAAACAGTGAGGCAGTGGTGTGGGAAGGATATGTTACTGTAAGCCTTAAGAGTGGACGAGTATATTGATGTCTTTTACCATAAGGATTGCAATATGTGTGTCTGTGTGTGTGTGTGTGTGTGTGTGTGTGTGTGTAATGATAGTAGTATTCTGCTTCTACTCAATATTTATTCGGAACAACTCCTAATATTTTGAACATTACATCATCATTGAATAATCCCCCTGGGACTGGGGTGGCCTGACTGGGACTATATGTCCTGCCCTGAATGATGTTCCCAGTCCAGTCCTGATACAAATTGTACAATAGTTGTACACTTGAATGTCTGCTTGCAATTATTTTTCCTAGACTAATTATTAATTAAGTAATTACTAAAAATTGTGTAATATGATAAAGAGTAGATATATTTATATAGTCTGACAGTTACAGCTGGCCCTTTGAGGGCAACCATAATGCTGATGTGGCCCGGGATGAAATTGAGTTTGACACCTCTGATTTAATGCCTTATAGGTGAAGAGGAGGATTTTGAATGTAATCCTACATTCAATCGGAAGCCAGTGTAGTGACATAAGAACAGACGTGATGTGAGAATAACATGAGGTTTTAGTGTTTTGGACTAACTGGAACCAGGTAACAGCATCTTGGTTTAGGCAGGAATAAAGAGGATTACGTAATCTAAGCCGGAGGACACAAAAGCATGGATAACCATTTCCAACTGGTGGGAAGATAACAGTGGGCATATTTTTTTTTTACGGTGGACGTAGCAGGACTGAATAACTGACTTGACGTGTTTGTCAAATTAGCTGTTGGTCAAAAATGATGCCTAGGTTTTTGGAACAGGATTTTCGATTCGTAGCCAGTGTTGGAGGATGTTAGCAGAAATGAGATCTGGGGCGAAAACCAGAACTTCAGTTTTGCTGTAATTTAATGAAAATGTTTAGACATCCAGTTTCTAATCTCGGCCAGGCACTTGTGCAGAGTAGTTAAATGTTAGAGGTCACCGGGCCCAACAGATATGTAGAGTTGTGTATCATCAGCGTAGCAATGATAAAACACACAAATTCACAGATCAAGTGCCCTAAGGGGAGCATACATAGTGAAAATAAAATGGGTCCAAGAATTGACCCCTGGGGCACCCCACAAGTTAGAGGAGCACAGGTATCATCAGTCGATACAAAAAACATCTGGTTGGATAAATAAGAGGAAAACCATTTTAGTGCCACACCAGATATCCCAACCCATTTTTTAAGCCGATCAATTAGAACAGTGTGATCAATGGTGTCAAAGGCTGCAGACAAATCTAACAGAAATAAAATGGCAATTTCACCATGGTCTAATTACATGAGAAGATCATTCGTGACCCTGAGCAGGGGTGTCTCAGTGCTGTTTCTGTCAAAAACCTGATTGGTATTTATGAAATATGTAGTTTTCTTCCACCAGTTCCAGAAGTTGTTTTTCTAAAATCTTGGAAACAAAGGGTAGCTTAGAGATAGGTCTGTAGTTTGCTGGTATGCTAGGATCTAGGTGCAGTTGCTTTAGAAGGGGTTGAATTCAGTATGTGTGTGCTACCTCTTGGGCTTGTATCACCCACTCCTATCGAGATTAATGATCAATACAAGATGTAGCGATAATTATAGATCTAAGATAAGATAAGATCAGATAAAACCTTATTAATCCCGAAGGAATTTCTTGTGCCAGAGGTTGCTGTTACGTCTGGTCGGTTAGGGACTGTTCACGACAGTCCACTGTCTCGCTTTACGGACTGTCGGGTCCGCTTCACGTGTTCTGGGTTCTGATGTATGTGTGCTAAAATAAATGGAGAAGCACAATCTCCGACTTGAGATACAGTAGTCGACTCCGTCATTCTACGGACATAACAGTTGCATAGCAATATAATAATAACAATTGAGAAAGCAGTAGTATGAATGTAGTTTACCACTATAGATGCAAAGATGTTGAAAAACGTAAATAGGTTATGTAACTGCCATTTCCTACATGATAACTGTAGAGCAGAGGTGGGCAAACTACGGCCCGCGGCCCCATTTACATTAACAACAGTCCTATAATACATTTACATTTGTAGTATTCATTTAGCTATTAATTTAGCGTTTTTTCTTCCTGCAATTGATTCCTTAATTAGTTCCACTAGATCAGAGGTCACTAATAGGCGGGCCGCGGTCCGGGTCCGGAGCCCGAAGCCGTCCACTACGAACCCGGACCTTTAATAAGAGAAAGATAGACAGCGAAAAGAGAGCCTTTAATGAAGATTGGACAGACGTGTACATGTTTATTCTTCCCACGGACAGTTCAAAACCCGTATGTCTCACCTGTCCCGAGACTGACTATTATTAAAAGCGGTAATGTGAAGCGCCACTACGAGACAAAACATACCAAACATACCCGCCCAAATCCGAACTGAGGGCGCAGAAAATAAACGATTTGAGAGCCCAGTATGATCGATCCACCAGAATCCTAACACTTTCATTCACTGCCCAACAACGTGCTAATGAATGTTCCCTTAGAGTTGCTTGGATTTTGGGTCAATAAAAAAAATAACTGACCGACGGAGGGGTTGTTAAAGTTACTATAAGTAAGAATCAGTGCATATGGGTTGAGACAATAACAATCAGAAACTAATGTTAGTTCTAATCATAATTAAACCTTGTACACATTTAAAAAAGCTATAATATATAGTATGTATGTCACTTGTGCCTCTTAGACGCTTACATGTCACTTGGTGTCATTAACTGGTGATTTAAAGTGATTTGTGCTGAAAAATCCTACATGTAGTCCCTGAATGGATTCATGACTCTTACATACAGGACCTTTAAGGAGTGCATGAGTGCAGTAGCTGAAACTTTATTTGAGGGGAATCAAAAAGAAGAGTTTTGTGCTAAAATCAAGGAAATACCTATATCAACATCATCAGCCACAAAGAAAAGGGAAATATGAAGCCTGGATGTGCTCAGCTGGATGAAGCCATTCATAAGGCACCATGCATAGGTTTAGATGAGTTCACTGATGTGTCTGACGATGCTCAGCTGTTAGTTTATGTAAGGTTCTTCAAGGAGGAGAAGAAAGAAAAGAACATGTTTCCTTCTTAGAGCACATATTATTTATAATCCCTCCGGTTCAATAAATATTGTTATATTATTGAATTGCACTTCATTTATTTGATTTAATTACATCGTGGCAGCCTATAGATGTTGATATGATTACTAGGCTACTTCAATATACAGTATATGGCATCATAACGCAAGTTAGACATTATGATCCTCATCTACTAATGGGCCGGCCCGACTGTCAGTTTTAAAAACCAAATGTGGCCCTTGAGCCAAAAAGTTTGCCCACCCCTGCTGTAGAGCCCAGAGCAGCACACAGCACAGTTAAATGGAAGAATGATGAGTTCCTTCTCATGACTGACCCCTTTGGCTGGTGAGTGAACTGCAGCCTGCTGGAGCTTGTGCATTCAGAGCTCCATGGGTTGAGACAACAACAATCCTATTAATGTTAGTTCTAATCATAAATAAACTTTGTTTTAAAAATTAAAATGCTATGAGACATTTTTGGCATTATCCGCGCTTACATGTCACGTCCTTCCTTTTTCCCAGCAAAACCACCCGGTAACTAAAGCCCTATTCGAATTGTCAAGAAAATATGTTCTAAGACCTTTCCTAAATACTTAACCTTAACCACATTGTGAGCTAAAGGAACGATGGAAACGATAATTCATAAGGACTGCGCTGTTAAGAGAATCTGGTTCCACCTACACTAAGACATTCGTCATTATGTGACAATGCATGTTATGGACGTGGGTCTGCTGTGGTGGAACTACAATCATCTGAAGATGGACTACAAAAAGCGCATCTTAGATTAGAAATATATTAATTAATTACCAACATTGGAATTTACACAAAAAAGCAATATAAGCGACCAGTATAACAGTCACACAAGTGAAATGAAATGGTTGTCACATTGAGAGAGGTTACTGTCGCTCTATCTGTGTACCTCTCTGTCTTCAGATGGTGCTGAGTTCACTCCAGAGGTATGAACCTCATATCAGCATTGTGAGGGTCGGTTCGGACCACCGCCTTGTCACCAATGTCTCCTTCAGAGAAACACGCTTCATAGCTGTGACCACCTACCAGAATGAAGAGGTAGCCCACACACAAACACACACACACGCACGCACACACACACAGACACACACACACACAGAAACACCTCATAGCTACCTATGAGATGAACGCCTACCCGAAGGAAGAGTTAGCACACATAAAACACACACCCGTTGAAGTGTGCTTATATGTGTTTGTGTGTAGATCACAGCTCTGAAGATAAAGTACAATCCATTTGCCAAGGCCTTTCTGGACACTAAAGACAGGTGACACGCACACACACGCACACACACACACACCACCAACGCAAACCTGTGCTGGTTCTAGGCTGATGGTAGTGTGGGTTCGCAATTGGTTCAACTTGCGAACCTTCCAAGAACCAGTTTGCTTTTCCACGGGCTAGAGAACCACGTACAGTAAATACGTCACGGTGTATACAGCTTTCCCAGCAATGCCCCAAATTAGAGCACATTCCTGCATTGTTGTTGAGGCTGTATAAAATAATTTTGCCAACGTTTCATAGCTGGCCAAGTGTAGGCGGAGTTCCCCATGTGTTCAATACGTTTTACAATAACGATTGACCACAAACCAGGAATGTCCTGACACCAAAAGCGAAATGTATAGCAGCCTATCGCTGCTGTGATGAAAAAATCATGTATCACATATCTCAATAGCATATTATGCCGTTTTACTGTCGTTTTTTTAGTTAGTTAGGAAGTTAGAAAGATATTTCACATTTAAGAAGAAAAGTAATAAAATTTTTATGAATGTATGGTGATGAAGAGTTGGTGCCTTTCTGGAACCAGTTTCCTGGCCGACAGAAGGTGATTTTGTCGAAACCCTATAAGGCACCGGCTCTGAACATACTCTCGAAATGCCTTGGTGGAAAAAGAGTAACTCTGAGTCCTGTTGTGTTTTGCAGGAACCTATGTGGGCGGAGCCTATTGGATTCTAATGGACGAGGTGGAATACAGTCTTGTGAGACACACACACACACACACACACACACACACACACGGCCGTAAAAGACCACAATTGCTCCTTAACGGGGGCCTGACTAACAAAACACTTGATATGATTGCAGATGTACTCTTGTGCATTACAGTTTTAAAATGTCTCAGTACCTTAATATAAACTAGTGACATGAGGAATATACACAAGGCAAGAGTTTGAGAGATTCAGGCCAACTGTTGTATTCCTTTCTAATGTTTCTAATATTCCTCTGCAACTCGGCGTCGCATTGCAATTCAATAATTTCCACTTGGAGGTAGATTTGTTTGTTTATATGCAGTATATTTACTCTGTGAAAATCAAAAATGACAAACATGACACTTGATTTGAAATGGGAGCACACAGAAAACCTAATAAGACCGTCGTCAGATGTAACGTGGGTAGACGATATGAAGAAGAAGCCAGAGGTCACAGGGACATATTCATTTATTTCATTCGGTCTCAAGGAGTTGATGATGCGGCAATGTAAAATGTAAAAACTACTGAAGCCTACCATTATCTACACAGTGGTTGTGTGGGTTGTGTACAGATACACACAGAGGGGGGGGTTTTGTCTTTTTGAAGGCAGACGTGAACGCCAGGGAAAAGTGGTTTGTTGTTTTTCAGAGATTTATACTGCCTTTCATGTACACGTTATATTTCACAGTAGAATTCTTAATATATGTGATAAACCAAGATTACAATATTTGCAAACTCAACATTACTTACTTACATTACTTTTCCATCAAATTCCAAAGAGTTTATTCTTCTAAATAATAAGGTTAATCAACTGAGCTCACATTTTTACGGGTTTGTAAAACTAACTTATTTTTAATTATTTTGTACATAATATGTGTGTGTGTTGTGTGTGTGTGTGTGTGTGTGTGTGTGTGTGTGTGTGTAGGTGGAGTTATCCCATTTGGCAGGGGGCTTCCAATGACATCACATCACCATGGTTACAAGCACTACCCATCTAGACCCAGCCCCTACTCCCACAGCTACCTATCTCACCACACACACACCTCTGGTACACACACACACACACACACACACACACACATCTCTGGTCTATACACACAGACACACCTCTGGTGCACACACACATACATTCACACACTAACAATGCTAAGCATCAATCTACTTGAGAAGCGATTTTCAGTAATACCTGTCTCTCTCTGTCCTGCTGTCTCTCTCTCTTTGTTACAGTCTCTCTATCAGAGGGAGTACCAGGTTCTGAGTTCGGGAGTGGCTCTGTCCACCAGGCCCCTCCCACCACCAGGTGAAGCCCTGCCCATGTCTTATTCTTACGACCTATCACATCTTGCGATTATGTCTTTCTATTATCTAAATGAGATATATAATCTACATGAGACATATATAATGTATATAATATGTATTATATGTATATTATATTCCAGTCAGTACCAGTGTCTGTGGACGGTAGATTGTGGTGACGTAAGCCCCGCCCCCTCCCCGTACACAGTGCTCGAGGGGCCAATCAGCAGCAAAGCCCTGATGCAGGCGACCAATCCTGGTGCTGGGTGGGCGTCTGGCCACACACACTCCTTCTGACAAGACTGCTAATTGGGTTGTGTGACCAGATCTTAAAAATCACCATCAACAGTTAAAGAGTTTGTCAACTATAACTATTTATCTGGAATATTAAGGGTGCTATATGTAACAACGACGCTGAACATTTAAAATGGGGAATGCAGTCCATATTCACAACATTGGAGAGAATCTTTTCTGGCAGCCCCTCCTCCCCAGCATCAAAGCTCAAGCTAATGCATGTTGCCAGGTTGAAGACAATTAGTGAGGACACTAACAGGGGTACAATTTCAGCCAAGGACAACATTTCATGTAATCTGGAATCGTGAGGTGTAGAAACTGGTAGTGGGTGGAGTCAACTCAATATACTGGCTGTAGAATAGTTGTCGGAGAAGCCAGTATTTTGACTTGGTATGTTTTCTTAATCTCTGATGACATATCATGGTCATTGTAGGATTTAGTACAGTAAATGTTACATATAGCACCTTTCATAACATATTTATATTTATATGATAATAATGTATCAGCCAAGCCAGACACAATGAGGTCTCATTATTAAGTCTGTTATGAAAATCTCTTTATAAATCTTGTAATAGAATCTTATTAAGTCTTGTCATTATTGTCACTTATAAGTGCTATTATGAAATATCGTTATGAACTGTCATGAAGTCTCATTATAAAGTCTTGTTATGAAGTCTCATTATAAAGTCTCTTTATAAAGTCTTGTTATGAAATGTTGAAAAGGAAATTTCATCATGAAATCTTGTTATGAAGTCTTGTTATGAAGTGTCATATCATACATGCTGATAAATGTTGATAAAACAACATACTTTTGCATCTCCAATAAATATTAAAGTGGTAATCTCAAACACTTCTGTTTTGTGCTCTTTGGCAACACCTCTGGTGAAAAGCGCTAATTGCATCCAAACAGTCAGAGAGGTGACGCGTCATATGTTTTTCCACTTGTTTGTTTCGTCTGTAGTCAATCTTTTCTTCATTGGTTTGGCGATAGTAACAGTTTACTTTGTTTATTTATTCGTCTACTTTTGTTTAATGGCGGATACTCTGTTTACTCCAGCAGAAACCGAAAAGTGTGACCCGCAGATTTGTGGGTGGTATTTTGTCGTAATTTTTAGCCGGGTTCGGTTCTGGGTGAAACAAAGAAGATGTGGGTCAGATAGCGCATTTTGAGCCAAATGCGTGGCAGTGTAAGGTGATCATTATGAGACGTTTTCACCGCTCATGTTTATTATAGGATATGTAAGGTGATCAATATGAGACGTCTTCACTGCTCATGGTTATTATAGGATATGTAAGGTGATCATTATGAGACGTTTTCACTGCTCATGGTTATTATAGGATATGTAAGGTGATCAATATGAGACGTCTTCACTGCTCATGGTTATTATAGGATATGTAAGGTGATCATTATGAGACGTCTTCACTGCTCATGGTTATTATAGGATATGTAAGGTGATCATTATGAGACGTTTTCACCGCTCATGGTTATTATAGGATATGTAAGGTGATCATTATGAGACGTCTTCACTGCTCATGGTTATTATAGGATATGTAAGGTGATCATTATGAGACGTTTTCACTGCTCATGGTTATTATAGGATATGCGGGTTCAGGTCAGGCTGTGGGTCTTGTACCGTCGGGTTATATGTGCAGATGGCGGGAGCGGGTCTTGAAAATCAGACCCGTGCAGGAATTCATTTTCAGTTAAATGTATGTTAGAGAGTGGGCTATTATTTGGATCTAGACACATTGATTAAAATACTACTAAAGAGAACGATGCACCTTGGTGAGGATAGCGACCCTGCAGGGAGCAGGGAGGATGAGTTCGGACCCTGTGGTTGACTTCTCTCTCTCTCCGTAAAGTTACTTGACAGGGTGTCGGGCTTGACGTTACGCGACCCAGGTCGGTAGGAGAGGCAGAATTCGAAGCAGTTGAAGAATATTACTTTAATTCATTGCGACACAAATAAATGGTAACTTGACTTCCGCGCCACCTTTTGCAGCCGTTCAGTCACACGGACCATAAAGGGAAGCAATGGATGAGCTCCCAGAAGACCAAGAGAAGGTCATAAGATGAAAATCTATAGAAAATGGACTTTATAAAATTACTTTGACTTGTGCATTTATTTTATTTTCAGAAATGTCAGTGTCAGTATAGTTTTATCATATACTTCTGAAAGAGCAACAGCCACGTTTAATGTATACCGTTGCCAAAGCAATGCCTAAGGGTTAGTTCTTCCACCACCCCCATCTAGGCTGGTGGACCTCATTTCGCAGTGTTTCATTCTCGGAGAGGGCAAGATCAACTACTGCAGGATCGGGAGCTTAGGCGTAGTCATGCTCCTCCATATTGATTTCCATCTCTTCTTCCTCATCCTCCATGGGTATCTCTCTCCTCTCCCATACCCCTCGTCTTCCAGGCTGACATGAGAAGTGTTCCACTCAAATAATACTGGGACAGCTAACTTTTTGAGTCGGTGTTGCCCTTCCTCTCCCGCCACAGCCCCACACACACACACACGCTGTCAGGCGCAGAGCGGGGCCACCGCTGCCTTCTCATCACCTCGCCGTGTTCATTTGATTGAATGCTGTCTCTTTGACGGCATCTTGCGCTCAGTTGTTATTGGTTATTTTAATGTATCCATTTACATATGATGCTTTGCATTGTCCATTCATGGTAGAATGTTGGCGGGTAGAGGGCGGAATATCAGGCGGGTCCACATGCACAAATTTCCACGTGGACTATGATTTATAAATGAGACCCCTCGTTAAACCAGAAATATAGCAAAAAATGGCAGAGCAGATGGTGACGAGCTAGCATGCCAGCGCTCTCTCGTGTGTGTGCTGGTGGCTGACTTAAGGCTGATCCATACTCCGCGAGAAGCGAGAACTTTGTTCTCGAACCCAGGGCTGCGAGAACAAAATGACATCATTTTGTTCTCGCAGCCCTGGTTCAGGAGTTCTCTCAGCTTGTTCTCGACACATCAGCCGGGCCGAACTTTGTTCTCTCGTCGTGTCCGAGAACTATTGTGTGATTGGTCAATTTGAAGTGGGCGTGGTTAATGCGCTTTCCGCCGGTGCGGAAGTTTGCTCCTGTGGGCGGGGCCTTTGAGTTCTGCACTTGAGTTCTCGCGGAGTATGAAATGTCCAGGGCTGCGAGAACTTTGTTCTTGTTCTCGCAGCCCTGGGTGAAGGTGAAGCTCATTAGGCCAGCCAGCCACCAACCACACAACCCACATACACCCAAACATTGAATTGCGGCCCCCCCCTCCACTCCCACACAAATACCAACAATAAACTGGACTCTTAAAGGGTTGCCATATCTACATAATAATTAGGTGAGGCTAATTAGGCCAGCCAGCCACCAACCACACACCACACATTCCCACAAGCTTCTTCAAACAGAGCCCAGGTGGGAGATACTGACAAATCGGATGGATATGGCTGAATATGCGCCATGTTTCCCTGACGCACTCGTTTGAGCTTTCATTCCATACACATTATTTATTAGCAAATGCTCCACTTCAAGCATTACACTTCATTAATTGCAATATTCACATGTGCCGTATAAGCCTGGTCCACAGAAACCCACATTATCACAATTCATGAAGTATCCAATGCAGTCCTTATATGCAGTCGGTTATTTAGTAAACTCCAGATTAACATCCGTTCGCATCCATGTATTTCCCAAACGTAATCAATTCATTCAACATTACAATGGGATCCAGTCTATTCAACATAGGCATTGTCCATAACGATAGTTCTCAACTATGTCACGGCTTCCTTCTCTTGTTCTCTAAAGCCGCTTTTAGACGCCTTGCATATAGACATCCAAACATCCAAACGCATTATCTTTCCGATTATTTGACTTTACTCTCGTTGTGTTGACTTGAATGGCTTGTCAGGCTGCTTGATGTCTTGATTCTCTTAAATGAATCAATACAATTTGACGATGCCAGACACACATGAACATAGGCACATAGCAGAGTTATCAAATTGCTTCATTTATTATTTGTTTATTATTAGCCATACTACCAGTGTGGACATGTTGTTAATCAAGATATAAATCAAGGTTGTTTGAAAACACATTCAACAAAGAATTAAAGGTAAAGAAAAACAAAATCAGTCAGATTCACATTATTTAAGAATAACCAACCAAGTCTTGAATTGATTTTGTGGAATAGATTAAAATAATTTAGCTGGAACATCTAGCTTTCAATCAAAATCAAACCCAACTTTCAGCTCTTCTGGGTAGGCGTCATTTGGAGTGTAAGTGATGTCATAATGGTTATCCAACCTCTTCCACCAGGGCAGGCCATTGGCCTGCAGCAATGCATCATGGGACTGCTGAGCCGAGGCCTCTACTGGCCCAGAGCGGCTGTGGAAGACCCCTACATCTGTAGCTGTGGCAACACAGAGGGAGGGGGCATCTAGAGAGGGAGAAGGTTAGAGTTAGTTCGGTCTGGTATAAGGGTTAGCATTAGGGTCAGAGTTATTTTGGTCTGGTTAGGGTTAAGGGGAAATTGAACTTTAAAACACTTCTGGGGTCATTTTCACACCTACCCGGGCTTGCTTCAATATTTAGATATTTGATAACCTTGCGTTCCACCCCAGTTGTTCTGACAGGGTAATCGACACAAGCCTACACCAGCACCAGATACAATAGAAGCAAGATAAAATGTCTGCCCACAAAAGTGACGTTGAGGCCTGGTGACACATCGTCATGCAGAAGAATATGGAGTTCTCAACATCTTAGATTAGTTATTAGTTATTATTTGGTCTCTGCTATAACTATATGGCCTAATTAAGAACGCTAATGAAATTTCAGTGGAGGATACTGAATTCTTCGTCACAGATAGAATTGTGCATGTTCGATCTGTCTGAAACAAACCAAATATAGCCTGTCTCTTAAATGAATCAATACAATTAGACGATGCCGGACACACATGAACATAGGCACATAGCAGAGTTATCAACTGCTTCATTTATCATTTATTATTTGTTTATTATTAGCCATACTACCAGTGTGGACATGGTATACCTTGCCATACATGCTGAGTGGAGTTGTCAGCTGTGTGATTCGAATAATTGTATAATTGTTATTTTAATTCAATATTGGGGAGGGGGGGGGGGGTTCGGTTCGAAAAGGTGCTTCGTTTATGTCAGCATGTTGTGTCCTTAAAGGCAGGTAAGTGATGTTGGTGATTTTTGTGAAATCCTTGTTTTGAAGGATCCAAAGATGTCCTTGGTTAAGGTTATGTTTCTTCATCTACAGGGCACGTAATTGGTTTTGTTTCGGTTTTACAGGTTTTGATGGTGAAGGTTCGTAATTTTGTATGTATTTTTTTCAGGGCTGTCAACGTTAATGCGTTAATGCTTGAGATTAATCTGGAAACAAACGCAAATTAATCACATGACCAAGTTTGACCCAAACGTCCTCCCGTATTTCCAGCGTGGATTTATTTATACTTTGTTGTTTTTGTGTGATTACATGGCAAACGCAGCTAACGCGATGACTGAAGAGATATCCCCCGGCGTGTTGAACGGAGAATTCTGTTAAATAGCTTCCAGGTGGAACTTTAGATAAAACGAAAGTCAGACTAGGCAAGCAGAGTGCATCCAGGGCAAGTCTCTCAACAAGCGTCAACAGCTATATTAACCAACACAATCACTAAATGGATCGCAGGCCCATCAACATTGTTAAAGACCAGGGGCTACAAGACATTATCCAGATCTCCTCAGGCGACCCATCATACAAGCCACCTTCGAGGGGAACTATTGTCGCTAGAATTCACAAATTACATGGCAGTGAAAAGGCAAAGAAAGCGGAGGAATTGGCACAAGTTACATGTATTGCACTGACTGGAGACCACTGGACATCAGTAAACAACCGTAACTACCTCGGTGCAACAGCACACCTAATTGATTACAAATGGCAACTGCACTCATTCACTTTAGGTGTGGTGAAAACGGATGAAAGACATTTTGCCGAAGCATGTGCAAGCCACTTTATTGAGGTTGCACAAGAGTGGTAGATCATGGACAAGTTCACCAACAGATAATGCTCACAATGTGATTGTGGCAGGAAGAATACTACCATATGAGCATATGCCCTGTGTCGCGCACATTATAAGTCAAGTGTCTGAAAATTGTTGGACATTTCAAACACCACAGAGCTGAAAGTTCAGCAAGCCTCTCATGGGCAAGAAGAGGAGTCACTCGTCCAGGATGTACCAACACGCTGGAATTCAACTCTTGAGATGATAAAGCAGGAGTGGGAGGTAGATTACCTGTTCACTCTCAACAAAGATAATGTATGTCTAATTTGTGGAGCAGATATGTCTGCGATAAAAGAATACAACATTAGGAGACATGAGTCGAAACACCATGACAAATACAGGAAACTGGACAGACAGCAGAGGCAGCAGAAGATAGCTGAGCTAAAGAAGTCCCTTGTGACACAGCTAGGGCTGAGTATTGAACTTCAATACTGTTGTAGTTGTGTGTGTGTTTGTTTTATTTTATTTTATTCTTATTTAAAATACTAATTGGTTATGTGTAAACACATGCAGTTCTGGCGTTAAACACTGGGTGGAGTATATATTTAAAGTGCATAAAGCTATGCTCCAGGTGATGGGAATCAGGTGTGTGGAACGGGTAAGCTAAACATTTTTTGACCGTGTCAGCGTGTCAGAGTGGCTGGTGTGCCTTTTGAGTTTGACGAGTGGAATCTTTGATCATGTGAACAATGCTGATATTTTCCTGCTATGGTGAGCATGTGTATACAAGCTCTGAATAAACAGATATCGGATCCAAAAATATACAGCTACTGGACATTGGTTTATTTTTAGCCCACGTGTTTGAACCATGTTCACCCTTTTGCCCCTCAGTGGCTTATCAAGTTTGGTTAAAAAGTCAGATACCTTTAAGGCACCGATGAAAATACTTCGATTACCATCGAGTATAAAAAAGTGCCTCCATTTGGTTCCAAATTTTGATACCTTAATCATACAGCATGCTTGTACTGAGGGAGACACCCATTCACTTTCACAACTCATCATGTCGATTGTTTTTACTTAGAAAGGTATTGGATAATCGAAAGATATTCATGCTGTGAATTACGTCGGCCTGGCACGGGGAACTAAAGACGCGATCACCAGTGTCTAGCGGTGTCTACCTGCCCAGGTGACGGTGCTTCCGAGCAAATGTAACACAGATAGACTGTAAAACAGACTGGTTTAACAGACTTTCTGTGTGTGTCCATTGGTGGACTGATGTGGAGCCATGTATGCTATGGCATTGTTTTGGTTCTTCTGACCCCTACACCCGCAACGCAGCAGCTCTATACTGCCCGCATGCGGGCCCAATACGAGAAGTAGTCGCATAAACTATTCTAAATATCCTGCCCCCATTACATATCTTAACAAAAAATAACAAAAAATGTGAATAAGAATATCGGCCGATATGTACCGAAACCGCCCCGCCACCCACAGATATGGCCATTTAGTTCCGCAACCCAACCCGACCTGACGGCACAAGATCTGCATCGTGACCTGAACCTGCATACCCTATAATAACCATGACCAGTGAAAATGTCTCATAAAGATCACGTTATGGTCAACCATGTATTTCGCTTACAAAGAAATATGGAACGATGATACGAGATGGAATAATTTCAAACTGTTGTTTACATCATTCGATTCGGCTTAATCCAGTAGCCCATGTTAAAGTGATACTTTTGGGTAGGGATGGGGGACTGCAGGACAGGGTTAGGGTGTGGCAGGCCCAGGAGTCTAGAGCCAACGGCTGCTTCAGGATTAGTTAGGTTCTGGAGAAGGAGAGGTTTAGGGCAGGGGTCAGGAGTATGTGTGTTACCTTCGAGTAGGTCCAGCTGTGTGTTGATGTGTGCCATCAGGGCGTGTGTGTGCTGCTCCAGGTATGTGTTGTGCTGAAGGAGGAGGGTCCGTGTCTGGAGAAAGAGCTGCTCACAGCCCTGCTGGACACAGCACATGACTACACACACACACACACACACACACACACACACACACACACACACACACACACACACACACACACTTCAAATGTACAAACTATATAATGTTCGATGCAATGTATTTGTGTTATGTATGTCATTCATAACATGTTATACGGATGTAAATGTAATGTAAACATATGTATACCATGTATACCATGTTATCATAATACTGATAGAAAACATCATGAAACATACCGAGTGATGATGAACATAATGCTCAACCTCTTTATGTAGCTCCGCCCTTTGTCTGTCTGTCAAACTCATCTGACCAATCTTCATCATGGAAGTAGAAGGGGCCAGCAAACCTCTGCGTTTCTTCAGGAAGTTGAGAACCTACAGACGATATTACACATGTAGCGAAAGCAAAAGTTAAATCAGGAAGACCACATTCCCCTTCTATTCCTCATCGATCTATGTCTTGGTTCTTCATTCCGACACTGTCATTGCTGGCCCTACCCCTTCATCTCTAAGCCAATCAGGGTCTCGCGCACGAAACAGGAGTACAATGGCATGCCAACACGCCATGTACTGTATATATACATCTCTCAATCATGCCGGTCTCCATTATTTTCATTGCAACTCGCCGCAGCCCCCTCCATCCCCTTCACCTTCAGGACTAGGCTCCACCTAGTCTGGCTGACAGGATGTAGGCTGTGGGGTTAAGCCACTGGCCATCGTCCGACTATCTCGGAATTGTCCACTCCTTCAGCTATCAGCTAACTGTTTTCAAAGTCCCCGTTATTACGTGAAACAAAAACATACTGAGCTAGCAACCTACACACTGAAAATCTACACAGGGTATATTCATGGCAAGCGCGAAAAGGTGCATCCAGTGATGTTTCCCTTCTCACGCTTACGCCATTCTGATGTTGTTGACCCAGTGGAGAATCTCAGGCTCAATATAATATCTATAATAATATAAATATGTGTATACCGATCTCTGCAGGGCGCATGCTGCACGGTGCTGTGTGTGTGTCTGGCGAAGTGTGTGGAAGCTTCTCCTCTCTCTGTGACCTCGCCACCATCTCTGGATCACCACGGCTGCAAAACCCTCCAACTGATGCTGGTATCTCTGGACCAGCTCTGGAAAAAATGTCATTCATAGGGATGTTCCAACATTTCAACATTATCTCTATCCATCTAGCCAATGCTCTCTGTGTCTGAGAGGTGAAGCGCAGATGCAAAATGTTAAGATTCTTAGGTAAGATTCCCTCGCGTCACATGGAGATAGTGGGGAGCTCATGTGCAGGCAACACAGAGGAAAGGTAAACATTGTTCATTTACATATACTACTCATGTTGAAATACAAAGCTGGTTGAAAAGTGGCATCGTCTGATTGTTGCAATGCATACCAAGAATTGCTATCTATATTATGTATGTTTCATAAGTACAAGTTAATTGATATTGTGCTTGTTGACGGTAGATTCTTTCTGTCTGTGTGCTGACAATGACAAACTACCATTATGTTCAGTTATATTAAAGAAATTGTACCTATCATTTCTGTTTAACTTATAATTATGAAGTAACTGCTGATTGCACAGTGTAATAGCTATAAAATAATGACACGTTTGTTTCTCTATAAGCCTCTATTATAACAATCAACTGATAATCCCAGCCTTGCTAAAACAGAAGTTTGAAAATCCCTGAGGAATTCTACTACCGATTGTAATAATCAGGAACATTTAATAAGAGAGTGACCACTGAATTGTAAGAATGATCGTACTCCATGTCGATGCACATCACAGCATACAGTAAGAATAGAGTGGGTTTCAAGCACTCCTCCCCATGTGTGTGCTGGTGGCTGCCTTTAACCTGTGGTGCACTGATAGCCCAATGCACCACATGCTTGTAGCCCCAACCCCCCCAGATCCTAACAGGGCCAAGTGAGGCTAATTAGGCCAGCCAGCCACCAACCACACATTCCCACAATCATATACCGCTAAGTGTGTCATATAATGTGACTTAGCCCTTCAGCAGTCAGTGGAGCTCCTGGTATTATATCGTGACACACACCCCGTACAAACTATGAATATATATGTGTGTGTATTGTTGTACATTTACATTTAGGACATTTGGCATTTGCACATTTGTCGCAAGACAATATATTGCTAGTGTGTGTGTGTGTGTGTGTGTGTGTCTGCACACGGTGTGTGTACCTAATGCATGCATTATCTTTCTGATTATTTGACTTTACTCTCGTTGTGTTGACTTGAATGGCTTGTCAGGCTGCTTGATGTCTTGATTCTCTTAAATTAATCAATACAATTTGACGATGCCAGACACACATGAACATAGGCACATAGCAGAGTTATCAATTGCTTCATTTATTATTTGTTTATTATTAGCCATACTACCAGTGTGGACATGTTGTTAATCAAGATATAAATCAAGGTTGTTTGAAAACACATTCAACAAAGAATTAAAGGTAAAGAAAAACAAAATCAGTCAGATTCACATTATTTAAGAATAACCAACCAAGTCTTGAATTGATTTTGTGGAATAGATTAAAATAATTTAGCTGGAACATCTAGCTTTCAATCAAAATCAAACCCAACTTTCAGCTCTTCTGGGTAGGCGTCATTTGGAGTGTAAGTGATGTCATAATGGTTATCCAACCTCTTCCACCAGGGCAGGCCATTGGCCTGCAGCAATGCATCATGGGACTGCTGAGCCGAGGCCTCTACTGGCCCAGAGCGGCTGTGGAAGACCCCTACATCTGTAGCTGTGGCAACACAGAGGGAGGGGGCATCTAGAGAGGGAGAAGGTTAGAGTTAGTTCGGTCTGGTATAAGGGTTAGCATTAGGGTTACAGTTATTTTGGTCTGGTTAACCCTTAACCCTAAGGGGAAATTGAACTTTAAAACACTTCTGGGGTCATTTTCACACCTACCCGGGCTTGCTTCAATATTTAGATATTTGATAACCTTGCGTTCCACCCCAGTTGTTCTGACAGGGTAATCGACACAAGCCTACACCAGCACCAGATACAATAGAAGCAAGATAAAATGTCTGCCCACAAAAGTGACGTTGAGGCCTGGTGACACATCGTCATGCAGAAGAAGAGTTCTCAACATCTTAGATTAGTTATTAGTTATTATTTGGTCTCTGCTATAACTATATGGCCTAATTAAGAACGCTAATGAAATTTCAGTGGAGGATACTGAATTCTTCGTCACAGATAGAATTGTGCATGTTCGATCTGTCTGAAACAAACCAAATATAGCCTGTCTCTTAAATGAATCAATACAATTAGACGATGCCGGACACACATGAACATAGGCACATAGCAGAGTTATCAACTGCTTCATTTATCATTTATTATTTGTTTATTATTAGCCATACTACCAGTGTGGACATGGTATACCTTGCCATACATGCTGAGTGGAGTTGTCAGCTGTGTGATTCGAATAATTGTATAATTGTTATTTTAATTCAATATTGGGGAGGGGGGGGGGGGTTCGGTTCGAAAAGGTGCTTCGTTTATGTCAGCATGTTGTGTCCTTAAAGGCAGGTAAGTGATGTTGGTGATTTTTGTGAAATCCTTGTTTTGAAGGATCCAAAGATGTCCTTGGTTAAGGTTATGTTTCTTCATCTACAGGGCACGTAATTGGTTTTGTTTCGGTTTTACAGGTTTTGATGGTGAAGGTTCGTAATTTTGTATGTATTTTTTTCAGGGCTGTCAACGTTAATGCGTTAATGCTTGAGATTAATCTGGAAACAAACGCAAATTAATCACATGACCAAGTTTGACCCAAACGTCCTCCCGTATTTCCAGCGTGGATTTATTTATACTTTGTTGTTTTTGTGTGACTACATGGCAAACGCAGCTAACGCGATGACTGAAGAGATATCCCCCGGCGTGTTGAACGGAGAATTCCGTTAAATAGCTTCCAGGTGGAACTTTAGATAAAACGAAAGTCAGACTAGGCAAGCAGAGTGCATCCAGGGCAAGTCTCTCAACAAGCGTCAACAGCTATATTAACCAACACAATCACTAAATGGATCGCAGGCCCATCAACATTGTTGAAGAACAGGGGCTACAAGACATTATCCAGATCTCCTCAGGCGACCCATCATACAAGCCACCTTCGAGGGGAACTATTGTCGCTAGAATTCATCAATTACATGGCAGTGAAAAGGCAAAGAAAGCGGAGGAATTGGCACAAGTTACATGTATTGCACTGACTGGAGACCACTGGACATCAGTAAACAACCGTAACTACCTCGGTGCAACAGCACACCTAATTGATTACAAATGGCAACTGCACTCATTCACTTTAGGTGTGGTGAAAACGGATGAAAGACATTTTGCCGAAGCATGTGCAAGCCACTTTATTGAGGTTGCACAAGAGTGGTAGATCATGGACAAGTTCACCAACAGATAATGCTCACAATGTGATTGTGGCAGGAAGAATACTACCATATGAGCATATGCCCTGTGTCGCGCACATTATAAGTCAAGTGTCTGAAAATTGTTGGACATTTCAAACACCACAGAGCTGAAAGTTCAGCAAGCCTCTCATGGGCAAGAAGAGGAGTCACTCGTCCAGGATGTACCAACACGCTGGAATTCAACTCTTGAGATGATAAAGCAGGAGTGGGTGGTAGATTACCTGTTCACTCTCAACAAACATAATGTATGTCTAATTTGTGGAGCAGATATGTCTGCGATAAAAGAATACAACATTAGGAGACATGAGTCGAAACACCATGACAAATACAGGAAACTGGACAGACAGCAGAGGCAGCAGAAGATAGCTGAGCTAAAGAAGTCCCTTGTGACACAGCTAGGGCTGAGTATTGAACTTCAATACTGTTGTAGTTGTGTGTGTGTTTGTTTTATTTTATTTTATTCTTATTTAAAATACTAATTGGTTATGTGTAAACACATGCAGTTCTGGCGTTAAACACTGGGTGGAGTATATATTTAAAGTGCATAAAGCTATGCTCCAGGTGATGGGAATCAGGTGTGTGGAACGGGTAAGCTAAACATTTTTTGACCGTGTCAGCGTGTCAGAGTGGCTGGTGTGCCTTTTGAGTTTGACGAGTGGAATCTTTGATCATGTGAACTATGCTGATATTTTCCTGCTATGGTGAGCATGTGTATACAAGCTGTGAATAAACAGATATCGGATCCAAAAATATACAGCTACTGGACATTGGTTTATTTTTAGCCCACGTGTTTGAACCATGTTCACCCTTTTGCCCCTCAGTGGCTTATCAAGTTTGGTTAAAAAGTCAGATACCTTTAAGGCACCGATGAAAATACTTCGATTACCATCGAGTATAAAAAACTGCCTCCATTTGGTTCCAAATTTTGATACCTTAATCATACAGCATGCTTGTACTGAGGGAGACACCCATTCACTTTCACAACTCATCATGTCGATTGTTTTTACTTAGAAAGGTATTGGATAATGGAAAGATATTCATGCTGTGAATTACGTCGGCCTGGCACGGGGAACTAAAGACGCGATCACCAGTGTCTAGCGGTGTCTACCTGCCCAGGTGACGGTGCTTCCGAGCGAATGTAACACAGATAGACTGTAAAACAGACTGGTTTAACAGACTTTCTGTGTGTGTCCATTGGTGGACTGATGTGGAGCCATGTATGCTATGGCATTGTTTTGGTTCTTCTGACCCCTACACTCGCAACGCAGCAGCTCTATACTGCCCGCATGCGGGCCCAATACGAGAAGTAGTCGCATAAACTATTCTAAATATCCTGCCCCCATTACATATCTTAACCAAAAATAACAAAAAATGTGAATAAGAATATCGGCCGATATGTACCGAAACCGCCCCGCCACCCACAGATATGGCCATTTAGTTCCGCAACCCAACCCGACCTGACGGCACAAGATCTGCATCGTGACCTGAACCTGCATACCCTATAATAACCATGACCAGTGAAAATGTCTCATAATGATCACGTTATGGTCAACCACGTATTTCGCTTACAATGAAATACGGAACGATGATACGAGATGGAATAATTTCAAGCTGTTGTTTACATCATTCGATTCGGCTTAATCCAGTAGCCCACGTTAAAGTGATACTTTTGGGTAGGGATGGGGGACTGCAGGACAGGGTTAGGGTGTGGCAGGCCCAGGAGTCTAGAGCCAACGCATTATCTTTCTGATTATTTGACTTTACTCTCGTTGTGTTGACTTGAATGGCTTGTCAGGCTGCTTGATGTCTTGATTCTCTTAAATTAATCAATACAATTTGACGATGCCAGACACACATGAACATAGGCACATAGCAGAGTTATCAATTGCTTCATTTATTATTTGTTTATTATTAGCCATACTACCAGTGTGGACATGTTGTTAATCAAGATATAAATCAAGGTTGTTTGAAAACACATTCAACAAAGAATTAAAGGTAAAGAAAAACAAAATCAGTCAGATTCACATTATTTAAGAATAACCAACCAAGTCTTGAATTGATTTTGTGGAATAGATTAAAATAATTTAGCTGGAACATCTAGCTTTCAATCAAAATCAAACCCAACTTTCAGCTCTTCTGGGTAGGCGTCATTTGGAGTGTAAGTGATGTCATAATGGTTATCCAACCTCTTCCACCAGGGCAGGCCATTGGCCTGCAGCAATGCATCATGGGACTGCTGAGCCGAGGCCTCTACTGGCCCAGAGCGGCTGTGGAAGACCCCTACATCTGTAGCTGTGGCAACACAGAGGGAGGGGGCATCTAGAGAGGGAGAAGGTTAGAGTTAGTTCGGTCTGGTATAAGGGTTAGCATTAGGGTTACAGTTATTTTGGTCTGGTTAACCCTTAACCCTAAGGGGAAATTGAACTTTAAAACACTTCTGGGGTCATTTTCACACCTACCCGGGCTTGCTTCAATATTTAGATATTTGATAACCTTGCGTT
>PIJE02000673.1:0-45963 GCA_002895965.2 Coryphaenoides rupestris | reverse complement strand
TGTTCATGTGTGTCTGGCATCGTCAAATTGTATTGATTAATTTAAGAGAATCAAGACATCAAGCAGCCTGACAAGCCATTCAAGTCAACACAACGAGAGTAAAGTCAAATAATCAGAAAGATAATGCGTTGGCTCTAGACTCCTGGGCCTGCCACACCCTAACCCTGTCCTGCAGTCCCCCATCCCTACCCAAAAGTATCACTTTAACGTGGGCTACTGGATTAAGCCGAATCGAATGATGTAAACAACAGCTTGAAATTATTCCATCTCGTATCATCGTTCCGTATTTCATTGTAAGCGAAATACGTGGTTGACCATAACGTGATCATTATGAGACATTTTCACTGGTCATGGTTATTATAGGGTATGCAGGTTCAGGTCACGATGCAGATCTTGTGCCGTCAGGTCGGGTTGGGTTGCGGAACTAAATGGCCATATCTGTGGGTGGCGGGGCGGTTTCGGTACATATCGGCCGATATTCTTATTCACATTTTTTGTTATTTTTGGTTAAGATATGTAATGGGGGCAGGATATTTAGAATAGTTTATGCGACTACTTCTCGTATTGGGCCCGCATGCGGGCAGTATAGAGCTGCTGCGTTGCGAGTGTAGGGGTCAGAAGAACCAAAACAATGCCATAGCATACATGGCTCCACATCAGTCCACCAATGGACACACACAGAAAGTCTGTTAAACCAGTCTGTTTTACAGTCTATCTGTGTTACATTCGCTCGGAAGCACCGTCACCTGGGCAGGTAGACACCGCTAGACACTGGTGATCGCGTCTTTAGTTCCCCGTGCCAGGCCGACGTAATTCACAGCATGAATATCTTTCCATTATCCAATACCTTTCTAAGTAAAAACAATCGACATGATGAGTTGTGACATAACTATTCTAAATATCCTGCCCCCATTACATATCTTAACAAAAATAACAAAAATGTGAATAAGAATATCGGCCGATATGTACCGAAACCGCCCCGCCACCCACAGATATGGCCATTTAGTTCCGCAACCCAACCCGACCTGACGGCACAAGATCTGCATCGTGACCTGAACCTGCATACCCTATAATAACCATGACCAGTGAAAATGTCTCATAATGATCACGTTATGGTCAACCATGTATTTCGCTTACAAAGAAATATGGAACGATGATACGAGATGGAATAATTTCAAACTGTTGTTTACATCATTCGATTCGGCTTAATCCAGTAGCCCATGTTAAAGTGATACTTTTGGGTAGGGATGGGGGACTGCAGGACAGGGTTAGGGTGTGGCAGGCCCAGGAGTCTAGAGCCAACGGCTGCTTCAGGATTAGTTAGGTCTGGAGAAGGAGAGGATTAGGGCAGGGGTCAGGAGTATGTGTGTTACCTTCGAGTAGGTCCAGCTGTGTGTTGATGTGTGCCATCAGGGCGTGTGTGTGCTGCTCCAGGTATGTGTTGTGCTGAAGGAGGAGGGTCCGTGTCTGGAGAAAGAGCTGCTCACAGCCCTGCTGGGACACAGCACATGACTACACACACACACACACACACACACACACACACACACACACACACACACACACACACACACACACACACACACTTCAAATGTACAAACTATATAATGTTCGATGCAATGTATTTGTGTTATGTATGTCATTCATAACATGTTATACGGATGTAAATGTAATGTAAACATATGTATACCATGTATACCATGTTATCATAATACTGATAGAAAACATCATGAAACATACCGAGTGATGATGAACATAATGCTCAACCTCTTTATGTAGCTCCGCCCTTTGTCTGTCTGTCAAACTCATCTGACCAATCTTCATCATGGAAGTAGAAGGGGCCAGCAAACCTCTGCGTTTCTTCAGGAAGTTGAGAACCTACAGACGATATTACACATGTAGCGAAAGCAAAAGTTAAATCAGGAAGGACCACATTCCCTTCTATTCCTCATCGATCTATGTCTTGGTTCTTCATTCCGACACTGTCATTGCTGGCCCTACCCCTTCATCTCTAAGCCAATCAGGGTCTCGCGCACGAAACAGTACAATGGCATGCCAACACGCCATGTACTGTATATATACATCTCTCAATCATGCCGGTCTCCATTATTTTCATTGCAACTCGCCGCAGCCCCCTCCATCCCCTTCACCTTCAGGACTAGGCTCCACCTAGTCTGGCTGACAGGATGTAGGCTGTGGGGTTAAGCCACTGGCCATCGTCCGACTATCTCGGAATTGTCCACTCCTTCAGCTATCAGCTAACTGTTTTCAAAGTCCCCGTTATTACGTGAAACAAAAACATACTGAGCTAGCAACCTACACACTGAAAATCTACACAGGGTATATTCATGGCAAGCGCGAAAAGGTGCATCCAGTGATGTTTCCCTTCTCACGCTTACGCCATTCTGATGTTGTTGACCCAGTGGAGAATCTCAGGCTCAATATAATATCTATAATAATATAAATATGTGTATACCGATCTCTGCAGGGCGCATGCTGCACGGTGCTGTGTGTGTGTCTGGCGAAGTGTGTGGAAGCTTCTCCTCTCTCTGTGACCTCGCCACCATCTCTGGATCACCACGGCTGCAAAACCCTCCAACTGATGCTGGTATCTCTGGACCAGCTCTGGAAAAAATGTCATTCATAGGGATGTTCCAACATTTCAACATTATCTCTATCCATCTAGCCAATGCTCTCTGTGTCTGAGAGGTGAAGCGCAGATGCAAAATGTTAAGATTCTTAGGTAAGATTCCCTCGCGTCACATGGAGATAGTGGGGAGCTCATGTGCAGGCAACACAGAGGAAAGGTAAACATTGTTCATTTACATATACTACTCATGTTGAAATACAAAGCTGGTTGAAAAGTGGCATCGTCTGATTGTTGCAATGCATACCAAGAATTGCTATCTATATTATGTATGTTTCATAAGTACAAGTTAATTGATATTGTGCTTGTTGACGGTAGATTCTTTCTGTCTGTGTGCTGACAATGACAAACTACCATTATGTTCAGTTATATTAAAGAAATTGTACCTATCATTTCTGTTTAACTTATAATTATGAAGTAACTGCTGATTGCACAGTGTAATAGCTATAAAATAATGACACAAGTTTGTTTCTCTATAAGCCTCTATTATAACAATCAACTGATAATCCCAGCCTTGCTAAAACAGAAGTTTGAAAATCCCTGAGGAATTCTACTACCGATTGTAATAATCAGGAACATTTAATAAAGAGAGTGACCACTGAATTGTAAGAATGATCGTACTCCATGTCGATGCACATCACAGCATACAGTAAGAATAGAGTGGGTTTCAAGCACTCATAATTGGAAGTAGTATGAGTTTAGTATGAATAGTAATTGCTATAGAGTTTCATACTAGAGTTTCATAATTGCTAGGTTGCCTGCATAATAGCTGGGGTAAGAACAGAAGTGCCATTCTGAGTGCATTACCAAGAACATACAATATGTTAAACAATGCAAAGTACTATTAATAACGCCAAAGCGTGCAAACACCCAAGTTAGTGCTAGGGTTAGGAGAGGGACAGCGAGGGGGCTAGCGAGGTATATATTACATTTATTATCAAAGTAGGCGACTTATTTTAGTAACTAGCAATTTTGCACAGTTTGTGTGAGATTTTGAAGTTCGATGGTGACAGTTCATTCAGATCAGAGTCAGTGATCATTGATTGGCACCCGTGGACAGTATTGAATGTCCTGCGGTACACAGACTCCTATCCTGTCCATCCTATAAGAGCTATATACGGTAGCGCAAACGTGGCCATAGGTAGTCTTGGTCCTCCAGAGTAGAGAAGGTGCGAATGAGAGTGGAATGAGGCTCTTTTGTTTTTTGCACTAATCAACCCCCTCCCCCATCCGATACAGAGAAGGTTGAAAAAGCTTTCACCAATGAATCTGACAGACCAATTTAGAATGAAACAAAACGATAGTTTTGGTTGTGTTTGTCACATGTCAAATCATGTCAGAAACGAAAGCAAATTGTTACCATTTGAGCTGACTCAAAATTAACAAATGGTTTTTTGGTTGCTAATCCAGGCCTTTTTTTGAGGCCATATAGTCACCTGGCACATTATGTCAGAAGTTGTTTCTGTTCGGGCATTTGGTTAAGTGTTGGTCAGTGCCAAGCTATGAAAGTTACGAACCCAAGAGTTGCAGTGACAAATGAGGAATGGTGCCAGTATGTTTCATGCATATTGCACTTTCCAAGTGGCAATGGTAACACAAATTTTGACATTTGAATGCTTGAATGCTTATTATAGCGCCACTTATGAGCGAATCTGACCCATCCTTTGTATTCCTCACTTGTTGAACAAGTTCTACCAGCATGGCAATTTATACAACAAGATGTTTTCAGGAGAAAAATATTGAATCACGAATACGATAGGGTTCCTACGTAGCCCCCCAAATACTAATAATACAAAATAATAATAATAATAATCACAATAATAATAATAATAAATTACCAGGTGGTAGAAGGTGAAGAAGCTGTTTTTGCCTCTGGTGGAAATTCCTTCTGGCTCGTTGTCTTCTCACATACACCTGGAAAACACACACACGTAAGCCACACCCAGGAGCATAGCTAGGAATTTAGGGCCCCATGAAAGGAAATCTGCACAGGCCCTTAGTTATGCGGAGGTGTTATGTGGAGGTACTAGGTGGAGGTGCTGTGTAGAGGTGCTGTGTGGAGATGTTGTGTGGAGGTGTTGTATGGCGGCGTTATGTGCTGGGGTGTGGCCAGGATTTTAAGACCCCATTATAGGGCGTCTTTATTGGCATATGTAACAAGTACAATGGAATGCTTACTCCCCATTCACTCCTGCAGTGTTCTTCAAAACAAATTCTAACTTTTATCATGCCTGATCCCCGTCATTGCAGACATGACCCAGGGATCCATTGTTTAGACCAGAGATCAGCTGATGAACCTCTGACTGTGTATAGTGGCCGACGGGAGACCTGAAATCCCCTGGGAGCTGAGGAGGAAATACCGGGGCTGCAGATCCGGGAGGAGAAGATGGCAAAGGAAGAGGACATACCGACCGTATCTTCCATCTATCGTTATGGGGAACATACGATCTATGGTGAACAAGATGGATGAGTTAACATCACTCACAAAGAGCAAGAGTGTGTTTTGTGAGGGCTTTGTGCTTCACGGAGACATGGCTGCATGACAATGTGCCGGACACTATCGTGAGTTTAGCTGTCTTCCAGCTGGTGTGGGCTGACAGTTGCATCAAAAGTGGCAAGAAGAAATGAGGGGTAGTCGCTATTTACATGAACCACAGATGGTGCAACCCTGGACACATTACAGTGAAAGAACGTGTGTGCAGCCCGGACATTGAACTGCTAGCAGTAAGTCTCTGAACATTCCTCCCACGGCTAATGCGTTGTGGGCTGCTGACGTCATTAACTCTGTGACCGCAAGACTACAGACACTGCACCCGAGTGCGTTCATATCGATCATATCGATCATATCGATCAGGTGATTTTAACCATGTCACCTTGACAACAACCCTGCCCACTTTTAAGAAGTTTGTGGACTCCAAAACTAGACCTATGGATCTTCCTTAACATTTACTGTATGCAAATGTTAAGGAAGCTCCATAGCTCTCTCTACCTGGGCAGATCAGATCACAACCTGGTCTACCTTAGGCCCCTCTATAAACCTGCAGTCCAGCAGCAACCAGTGATCACCAGAACTGTACGGAGGTGGTCACAGGAAGCAGAGGAGACTCTCCAGGGCTGTTTTGAGATGACAGACTTGGATGTTTTCTGTAATGCACATAGATGGACTCACAGACTGCATAAAAGATTATGTAAATGTCTGCACAGACTGTGTGATCCCAACCAAGACTGTGCACTGTTTCCCCAACAACAAACCCTGGGTGACTAAGGACCTCAAGGCATCACTGAACAGGAAAATGGCAGCCTTCAGGAGTGGAGACAAGGAGGAGATGAAGAAGGTGCAGAGAGAACTGAGGGAAACGATCACAGAGGTTAAGGAGTGTTACAGAAGGAAGCTTGAGAGGAAACTTCAGCAGAAGAACATAATGGAGGTGTGGAGTGGCATGAGAACCATCACTAGCCATGGAACAAAAACTGTCCAGGGGATGGAGGGAGACCTGGATGAGGCCAATGAGTTAATAATAATAATAATAATACATAGGATTTATATAGCGCTTTTCAAGGTACTCAAAGACGCTTAAACGCTTAGTTAAATCTGTTCATTAACAGGTTTAATGATGTGGCTCCTGCCCATCCTCCCCCCAGCTTCTCCTGTGACCCCCCCCCCCCCCCAACTCCCTCTCCTTCTAATCCTTCTAATCTAATCCCATCGGGGGTCTCGAACGGCTCTCCAGGGTAAATCGCCATCACTGTGAGGGATGTGAGAAGATAATTCAGTAGACTACGCTCATGGCAAGGCTGCAGGGCCTGACGGCCTCAGCCCCAGAGTACTCAAAGTATGAGCCTGAGGATGATGATTTTGAAAAAAAATTATATATGTATTGGAAAAGAAAATAAACAAATTTACAAATGTACAGTGAATAAGCCTGAGAATATAAAAATATAGGTAAGATATTCAGTCAGCAAAACAAGTTGGCAATGGTATTGGGAAGTAGAAGTGAGAAGTAGTATTGCACAAGAATATTATGAATATTGCACATGATGATGAAAAGGTAATGTGGCATGGTATTATAGCAAGGATAATATTGATAAGAAGTATTGCACATGATGATGAGAGGAGAGGTAATATTGAGAGGTAACATGATATTAATATAGCTCATGGTACTGAGAATATTGCACATGATATTGAGAAGTAATATTGTATATGATATTGAGGGTATTGCACATGTTGGGTCGTAATATTAATATTGCACATGACATTGAGAAAAATGCACGAGTTAAAATGTAATATTGCACATGATATTGTTCTCAGTGTTCAGTGTCTTATGTTTCAACTGTCCTTCCCACAGAAGGAGGAGGAGTTATAAAGTTTGATGGCCACAGGAAGAAAGGACCTCCGGTGGTGTTCTGTGGTAGTCGGCAGTCTCAGTCTATGGCTGAAGGTGCTCTGGTATGACTCCAGTGTGGCGTGCAGGGGATGAGAGGCATTGTCCAAAATACTGAGTCGTTTACTCAGGATCCTCCTCCCGAGACCTCCACCAAAGACTCCAGTTCCACTCCCAGGACAGAACCCGCATCGGCTGCCTTCACCCGGCTGCCCCAGCACACAACAGCGTAGAAGATGATGCTGGTCACCACGGAGTGATAGAACATCTGCAGCATGGTTTTGCAGACGTTGAAAGATCTGAGTCTCCGTAGAAATTACAGGCAACTCTGACCTTTCTTGTACAGGGCCTCTGTGTTTTAGTCCAGTCCATCTAATTGTCTATGTGGATGCCCCTGTATTCCTCAACAATGTCCACCTCGGTCCCCCTGATGCTGACTGGTCCGTTGCTTCCTGAAATCCACCACCAACTCCTTAGTCTTTGCGATGTTGGGTTGCAGGTGATTTAGTCCACACCACTCCACAAAACTGTCACAACAACAACACTCCTGTACTCAGACTCATGTCGCTTGGTGATACAGCCCACAATGGCAGAGTCGTCCGAAAACAGTCCCGCCTGAAAAGTTGGCAGGACTGGGAGCAGTATCTGAAGTCTGAGGTGTAGAGTGTGAACAGGACAGGGGACAGGACTGTCCCCTGAGGTGCTCCTGTGTTGCTCACTATTGTGTCTGACATGTTGCTCTGCAGCCTCACATACTGTGGCCGACCTGTGAGGTAGTTGGTGATCCAGGCCACTAGTGGAGCATCCACCTGCATGTCGAGTAGCTTAGTCCCAAGCAGGGCAGGTTTTATGTTGTTGAAAGCGCTTGAGAAGTTGAAGAATGTGACAACGCTGCCTGCCTCCTCCAGGTGAGTACAAGCCCTGTGCAGCAGAAAGATGATGGAGTCTTCCACTCCAATGCGAGGCTGGTAGGCGAAATGCAGGGGGTCTAGTGATGGTTCGACTTGTGCTTCAAGACTAGCCTCTCCAGCGACTTCTTGACATGTGAAGTCACTGTTGGTGATGAGACCCAGGATGGTGGTGTTGTCCGTGAACTTAAGGATGGTGTTCAAGCCATGTGTGGCTATAATCTGCAAAATAGCATTCTCACAGTGTTTCCCTTATCCAGGTAGGAGAGGGCAGTGTGTACTGTCATCCGATGGCGTCATCCGTACATCTGTAGGGACGGTATGCAAATTGAAGTGGGTCCAAGGTGTCTGGAAGGGTGGAGCAGATGTGGGTTCTGACTAGCCGCTCAAAGCACTTCATGATGATGGAGGTCAGTGCTACAGGGTGGTAGTCATTCAGTCCCGTCTCCCTTCCTGTTAACACTCAGACTTCAGATACTGCTCACAGTCCTGCCACCAAGAGAAGATTTTGGATGACTACCATTGTGGGCTGTATCAGCAGGAGTCTGAGTATGGTGGACAGTCTTTGGTGGACGGGTCTTCGGCGTGTTCAGATGTGAGTAAACCTACTCAGTATTTATGGCGGACAATGCCTTCTCATCTCCTGCACACCACACTGGGCAGTCAGACCAGTAGCACCTTCAGTTGCCACCACAGAACGCCATCGGCAGTCCTTCTGCAGTGCAATCAAACTATAATAACTTCCTCCCCCTTCTGCGGGAAGTTGAACAAAATTGAACACTCACACTGAGAACATATCATGTGCAATAGTTACTTTTCCAACATCATCTGTGCAAATATTACTTTCCAACATCATGTTGCAATATTTATATCATGTGCGAATAACTAATTCTCCAATATTACCTTGCAATATTACCCTTTTCAACAGTCATGTGCAAAATATTCCTAATATCATGTACAACAACCTACTTCTCAATGCCATTGCCAACTTATCTTTTTACTAAATATATCTTACCTATATTGTTACTCAATTTGGCTCATACACTGTACATGTATTATTCTATTGTTTTTATTCTTATGTTATGTTATGTTTTTGAGCAACTTCTGGCACAAGAATTTCCTTTGGGATGAATAAAGTTCTATGTTATATCTTATCCTATTTAGTCCCTTGAGATTAAACTCTTTCCTTCTCATGTGCAACACAGCACCTAGTGGCAGTTAGACTGTAGGCTGAACGATCTGATTTAGTTTGGGTTGTGGGGGTTGCTGAAAATCTTCTCTTTTCACAGTAGATAAAATTTGACAGGGAGATATAGACATATAGCATAGAGGAAAGCAAAAATTATTTAGTTTGCATAGGCTACCCATATTGAAATGATATAAAGACGGAGAAGTTCCCCTTTAAGCCACGCCCTCCTGGTATTATAGCAGTACATTATGCCACACCCACCTCGTATCTTAGCAACACATTAAGCCACACCCACCTGGTATCTCTAAGCAATGCATTTGCCACAGCCACTCAGTATCTTAGTAACACATGACGTCACACCCACCTGGTATCTGAGCTCTGCTTCCCAACGAGATGTCTGTTCCATTAGCATCCGCTGACTGACCCTCGCCCTGAAAGACAGAGAATTGGAAAGGTGGAGAGACAGACAGTTGAACAGGTTGAGAGACAGACAGCTAGACAGATTGAGAGGCAGACAGGATGAGACAGATTGAGAGACAGACAGGTAGAACATCATGTAGACAGACAGATAAAATATAGAAATGCATTCATACCAACAGCCATACAACCAATCCCAAATTAATTAATCAATTAAAGCAAAGTAAAGTAGCAAATAGTACTATTTATATAAATACGATTTGTTGATTGTATTATATTTTTTATGATGATTATGATGTTGGTGCATTGTTGATGCATTGTTTTTTCATGTTGGATCTGCTGCAGTGTGTTACTTATGTTGTTCTTTGTATGTATTACTTTTGTTTGTTATTCACTGTGCTGCAAACCAATTTGCCCACTGATGACAATAAGGCAGAACATGAAATTGACTTAAGACAGACAGGTAGACCGGTAGACAGACCTGTATTTCCTCTGCAGGATGCCAACAGCTCTGGGAAGGTTCTTGATTCTATTTCTGGTCACATGACCTCTCCACACTGCCTGGATCACACAGGCGGCCCGCACACGCTCACAACACACCTACAAACACAGCGCACATGTTAGCTGAACACGCATGCATACTGTGGGCATGATTAAAACATGTACATACCTGTGTGTGGGTGTCTTTTTCTGTGGGCCAATCAGAATTGAGGATTGTAATCAAGTGCTCAATCTCTTTATTGAAGCCCCGCCTCCTCCAGTCTTTGTTGAGAAGGCGGTCCAGACCTGTAAATTAGGTGTAATGATTTAATAGATGGAGATAATTAAGTATCCTAGTATGACATCACTATCAATCTATCAATCTAGCTGTGAGAACATGAGGTACTTTCGTCTGATATGATAGGTATTGGCAAGAATCTGGTAATACGATACACACCATGATACATGGTCACGATTCACATTTGTTTCTTAATATTATGATTTAAAATAGATTTAAAAAAACTGAACAAAAAAAACACGACAGCTGTTCTGTCCGGGGCATAATATCCACTAAAATTGTGAGGCCCAATACACTACATTGCGTGACTTATTGATCTGTGATATGAGGTGAAAGTTAATCTTTGAAATTGATATAATAATCATAATAAATAATAATAATACATATGTATATATGTACTGTACACATATATATATAATAGATAGAGAACATGACATCACTATGACATCACTCTCTTGTTACCTGTGAAAGTGTGGAGGAGGGTGTGCCGCTCCCTGTCCAGCTGGTTGGCTATGAGGACAAGCAAGCCAATGCAAGCTCCGCCCACTGCAGCATCAGTGCTGACAGCTAATTGGCCGACAACATCGTTTATTAACAGGAGGACAGTGTCATCACTCAACCCAGAAAGGAAGTCCCTGGATAGTAAAATTAAGATAGGTTAAGGTAAAAAGCAATGTAAGATAAATTACGTTTTCGCTCATCAAGGTTTTTAGTTGTAGGTCTCTCTTACTGATGCTTAATATGTAAATCTAATGCAATGGATGTGTACCTGTTAAAAGGTGCTGTAGGCATAATCTATAGCCTGCCAATATAATCTACTCAAATCTGTCATTTGAGTGTAATGTAACTGGAAGTGAACAGTAAGGATATCCATGTCTAGTTCACTGTGCTGTATGAGAGTGTATGAAGTGCTTCCCATGCATTGATATATTTGTCACGGCCCGCCACCATACCAACATTGA
Source organism: Coryphaenoides rupestris (assembly GCA_002895965.2). Classification (NCBI taxonomy): domain Eukaryota; kingdom Metazoa; phylum Chordata; class Actinopteri; order Gadiformes; family Macrouridae; genus Coryphaenoides; species Coryphaenoides rupestris. Next base: position 34,680 of record PIJE02000673.1, on the reverse strand, counting down.
CCACCACATCACCATTGCACAGGCATGCATTGTTGTTGAGGCTGTATAAAATAGGTTTGTTCACCAACGTTTAGTGTCTGGCCCAGATAAGCGGAGTTCCCAAGCTTTACAATAATGACCGCCAGCTAGGAAGTGTGAATTAAAACGATCTTGTTGTTTTATTAATTGGAAAGATATTCAACACATATTAACATATAACACATGCTCTGAATGATATTATATTATTATCAACAAAGTCACATGTGACCACGTATGACCTGGTTCCAGTATAAGAACCAGGAATCATTCCTACAGAATCTTCTCATGGGATCACGAGATTCTGACTAAGAACGCTGCCGGTCATACAGGATTCATAGAACTGTAATTACATCAGTAACTTTTGTTCGATTTTATCCTTATTGACCGCCGGCAGTGCTTAACACTGGATGACTTATACCAATAGAGTCAGAAGGAATCCTGAGTACCGACCTATGAAGGTGTAGCAGAGGAACTCGGCAGAAGAACCACACCCAATGGATGGGGGGTGGCAACATTCGTGTCGAGCTAAAACACTGCAGACCGATTGGCTTTTTTTACCCGTAATGTATAGCCAATCCAATAATGCTGCCGGCGGGATATTGAGCCAGAGAGAGGCAACTGCATCAGAGCCGCCTGCAAGGAGTGCATTTTGCCGCAAGCAGCGCATTTAAATATTTTTTCATTTAATCGGCAATCAGATCATACAAAATAACGATTCCATAATAGGGAAAAGTGCATGAAATATCAGATCCGATTATCCGGCCGGCATTTATCGCACCCCTAATTACTAGATAATCACGGTATCGGGGTATCGGCCCAGAAAAAAACATATCGGTCGACCCCTAAATTAAGATGGTGAGCATGCCAGCACCTTAGGGAGGAATGCTGTGTTCGGCCACAGAGTGACACCTGAACCATATGAGTTCCATCTCAAACATGCCTTATGGCTGTATGGTTGTTAACCCTGGCATGTTCTGCTGAAAATCGGGCCATATACACCTTCAGGGTAGAGGAAGACCGGCCACCATCGAGGAGGGACTGCCAGGAAACTCAATGGATAGTAGGCAGAGGGCAATGTACTGTTGTTCCGAGCTGTGCACCAGAAAACAGCTTTACACCTGTTCTCATACTGCAGATGAGTTGACCATGCCCTGGCACTCAGAATAGTCTTCTTGGCTCTATGCAATCAACTCAGCAAAGGGTCCAGCTCTACAGTGGCCAAACCTACAAGCTGAAGGTGGCAGGGGTTGGGATGCCAAATCTGCCCAGCTGCTGCTGGGCAAAAATAACCGCCAGCCCCAAGGCCTCAATCCCTGGTGCCCCGGCTTCTGGACGATTTGGAGGGGCAACGGTTAGACTCAAAGGCTTGAGGTTGCGCTCAGGGGCAAGGGAGCAGGGCCTCGCTGGTAGCGAACCGGCCTCTCAGTGGGGCACTGAGTCCCATGGTGGCCACTGGGGTCAGCTGACACGAAACCCCTAGGCCTGCCAGGGGGGGCATGTCCCTGCGAAGACCTGAGAACTGCTGCCTGGTCTGATTTACTTGACCAGTCCTCTTGAGCACCTGTAAAGCAGCTGAGCCAAATAGCTCCCCCGGTTCCACCGGGACAGTAGGGAGGGTCCTCCTACAAGTCTCAGACAAGGGGGAATGCGCCAGCCCAACCTGGCGTTATGTCAGAATTGGGGGAATGCCAGAATTTTCAGTTTCAGATACCAAGTTTAGACTGATTTCAAACTAACCTGGAGCTAACCTGCTATATGGCAGGTTCTTTCTATCATCTCATTGGTTTAGATTATGTCAATGAACAACTTGATATGGTCTTATCCAAATATATTGCAATCCAAGGGGCATCGTTTTCCTTCCTGTTAGAATTTTAATCGAAAAACAATCAAAACGTGACGTGAAGTGATATGCAATTTGTAATAGCCCACTCGTAGTTTTACACAATTAACCCCCGCCCTTCCACGCCTGCTATATTTAAGCTGTGATATATTTTCTTAAAACTTCTGACCGACTAAAACTTCGTTCCTTGTTGACACTGCTTACCGAGCAGCGGGGTCTATGGTACCACTGGGTCTGGTGGCACCATAGGCAAGCTGCGGCTCGGAGCACAAAACCACTGGAGATTAAACCAAGATTAAGATTACTAATAATAAACTTTATTGACATTGTTTTGTATTGCGAATTATTCAATTGATGCATGTACAGTGTGTAACTACAGTAGGCTGTATAGAAAACTACTGCTTCACTTTTCTTCAAAAATCACTCGTTGAATATACTATTGTAATACATTGTACATTGTTATTTTTATCACCAATTATAAATACCATCTGGCGGACGCTAGATGGCTGTAACTAGTCTCTCAGAGCCAGCCTTTCCATAGTGACGTACACTTCAACCAATAAAGCACTGAAATAAGAATAAAGACTTCAAGACTTCGATTCCCTGATCGATCACGTTTTCAGGGTGCGATAAATGATGACTTCTGAAGATGCACATGAACGCACATTTTTCAGGTTGAACCTACCCGAGATTGAATGAACTAGTTCCTCGAGATTTAAATCTGCATTGTGAAACGGAAACTCAAGGCAGGTCAAGGAAGCGCTTGCCTGAGTCAGAGTTATGGTTCAAACTTAAACCAATCCTAACCTGCCACGTGAAATAGGGCACTGAATGCACAAGCTTGAGTTGGCTGCAGTTCACTTATCGGCCAAAGGGGCCAGTAATGAGAAGGAATTTTGATTCCTCAAGGATGACTAAAGGTAAGATAAGAGTAAATGTAGGTATGTTAAGTTAAGGTAAGGTTCACACAGAGAGACAGGTAGGAAGACACCCTGAGAGACAGACAGACAGGTTACCTGCTGGTGGAACAGATTTGTCTCCACAGGGAAATGCAGACCAGAGAGATGACGACATCATCGCACACCTGCATCATCTCATAATACAAAGAACTGAGAACTAGAGAGAGAAAGCAAGAAAGAGAGACAAACACGGTGAATCAGTTGAAATATGGTAACTATAGTAACAGGCTTTACCTCTGGTGAAATATGGTAACGGTGGTAACTGGTCTACCTTGTGGGGTGAGACAATTGTAGGCGCCAAGCAACCAGCCCACAGAATCAATCACCGCCCGAAAGAGAGAGAGACACTCTGTTCTCTGACAGACAGACAAGTAGACAGACAGATTGGTAGTCACACAGAAAGGTAGTCAGACAGACAGACAGAAAGACAGAGAGAGGGGTACCTTTGCTACTTGACTCATCAGCCTGCTAGCCAATGACAGCAATCCCTCCATGACTGATGACAGCAAATGTCTATAGCATGCCTTGTGGTTTTTGTCAGGCTCCACCCCCACACAGCAGGAACTGTTAAGACGCAAATCACATCCTGGGATCAACTTTTGGTAAAAAGTACACCTGCTATCACCTACAACCTCGTTCCATGTGCTTAACACCTGGCATTCACCCTGTCAATATACGACCTGGTTCACCAGTCACATACACCTTGTTCACCTTCACCTGTTCATACACATTTTACGGGGCATACACGCTGATATCATGTCACATACAACACAATTTTTGGACCTGTAAAAACACACACTGGCCCACCCTGGTTCACCTGCAACATAAGCACCTGGTTCCCACCTGCAACAATTACACCTGGCTTCACATGCCACATACACCTGGTTCACATGCCACATACACCTGGTTCACATGCCACATAAACCCGGGACACCTTTCTGACCTGTAAAACACACCTGGTTCACCTGTCATACCCGATTCCCCTGTCACATAAACCTGGTTCACCCGCCACATACACCTAGTTCACATTTTGGCCTGTAAAATACACCTGGTTCACCTGTCACACACCTGGTTCACCTGTCAAACACCTAGTTTACCTGTCACACACCTGGTTCACTGGTCACATACACCTGGTTCACTGGTCACATACACCTGGTTCACCTTTTGACCTGTAAAATACACCTGGTCCACCTGTCATACAACTGGTTCACCTTTCACACACCTGGTTCACCTTTTGACCTGTAAAATACACCTGGTTCACCCGTCACACACCTGGTTCACCTGTCACATATGCCTTGTTTATATGTTACGCCATTTCTACATTAGCCTCTTAGCAGCCTTACCTGAGTAGCTGGGCAAGTTGTACAGTGGTCCTCCAGGTCTCCATGGTGATTTGCTCCGGCATTAGTATTTCCGTCTCTATAGAAACGTGTTCAAGCCTCATAGCTACCAAGCAGAAATCCAGGATGTTGGCGTCGATCAAGCTTCTCTTCAGACTGATCAAGTTTTGTTCTGGACCCACAGACGCCCTGGCCATGGCATCTACAGCAGAACATCAACCAATCAGATCACTACATCTACAGAACAGTAACCAATCAGATCATCACAACATCGACAGAACATCAGTCAGGTCAAAGATAAATAAACATATACATGTTAGACGACATGTATAAACCAGTATCCATTCATCCATCCAGCCATCCATCCAGACAGACAGACATACATACAGATATAGATAAATATCTAATACCTTGCAGTTTGTAGTTTGTTGAGGACTAAATATCCAACACCTTGTATTGTTGAGGACTAATATGTAATACCTTGAAGTTTGTGGAGGACTGAAGTCATCTTGTCTTCAGGAGGTAAAGCCGTGCTGTCCACCAGAGCCTTCAGCTCCACAATTACTTTATCTTCCATGCTTTTCTTCTGAGGTGGGTTGGTCAGATGTAATTACACCTATGAATTAAACATAATCGATATAAGATATAGATGCTATATACTATATGTATACTATACTGTACACTATATACAGTATACTATATTTTACTATACTATACTGTATACTGTACTACTATACTATGCCACATGCTATATATATATATATGTATATATACACATATAAATCACAGGCCTCGAAATAAACATATAGCTCCGTATTATCCGACCTGCACTCTTAATGTTTCGAGACGCCTCCGCTCCCATGGCAACATGTCGTCATCTGAATGCGACTCAGTAGACGGCGGACGTTTCTCAGTGTGCGTTCTTTTCTGCGTACTTGTGTTCTTGTGGACTTGAGAAACGTCATCAGTCGCAGCCCAAGCACTGTCCCCCCGTTTCTCAATACTGTACCAAGAACGCGAAAGACGGACTTTGTGTACTTGGGGAGAACGTTCAGTTTGAGACGATGCGTTCTTCTTCAGGGTATTGCGCAATACGTGTCGCGAGCCAATAATTTGCGTGTACATCACGAGCCAACGGTATAATATAACGGTATAATCAATATTGCTTTCCTGATTAATTAAAAAATATTGTGTATGTGGTTATTAACGTTTTTTTTTAAATACACACCTCATAAAATGGCAGACAATGGAAAAAAAACCCATCTATTAATCAGCAACTATTTTAATCCGAAAGAAATATGCCAAATGTGATGGCTGTCTCCAAGTAAAGTCACAAGAGTGCTCCAACTATGTAGCAATGTAATATTAAGAAGAGGGCATTGATCTGACCACCATTATAAGCTTTGGTGTCTCATCTTAAGTCTAAATAACATATGCCTTACCTGCACATTACCACTTTATGTACAACTGTTTATTTATCTGACATACAGACTGAAATACGATTGACGATAAACTCGAAAATATTCGCCTCTCCCTTGCAACTTTTCGCTCCTCGCTTGAATGATGATGATTGCGATTCCTTTTCACACTTGGTATCACTCCGCCTGTGAGGGCCTGACCGGAGAAGATGGAGCAACATCCTCGCCACAGCCAGGAGGGCGTAATTCTTTGAGGGCGTAATGCTTTATGAACATGTAAAACTAAAATGAACATAAAAACTTTAAATTGTAATGTGCTTATGAGCCTACTTTCATATTGCCATGCTTGGTGAAAGTTTTATAAAAGCAATTGCTCACTTCAGGCAGTGATGTATGGTTATTATATCACAGATGTACCATGGCCTGTCGTGAGCTATTGTTTAAATTGGTGAAAGCATGTCCCACAAAGAAAAGTGCTAATTCTGTTAAATTAATCAAAAAAACATTATTTAAAAATAATCAGGGTTGATCATCTGAGGGTTGCCAGAGGCAGCTAACAGAGGGAAAACAAGATGGCTCCTGTATACAACTCATGCATGTCATGTAAAGTCTGTGCATAATTTATGATCACAATAATAGTAATATGGCTTGTAATATAAATTTTTGTATAATAACCTATTTATGTATAATATATATCATTTCCCCTTCATTTCTTCCACACACAGGCCTATGTATCCCCAATGACTAAAACCGTAAATTAATTTAGGTGTACCATTTCATTATATTTTTATAACATTTCACCAAATGAAACAATTAAATTCATATCATTTTGAACAATTTCATCGTAATTCCATTAAATTCTGACTTTCCTTTTATGTATTTTAGAAAGTCATGGCTAGGCAGCAGCTATCAGTGGAGGAGCGACGAAGAAGGAATATCAAAAAAAGCGGAGAGAAAAAATATATAGTGAGCCTGAGTTGAAGGAGGAATACCTGAGAAAGAAAAAGCAACAATGGAAGAAGAGAAAAGAGGATGGGAATATAAAAACTGTGATTTGAATGAAAGGGAAAAAAGGAGTAAGAGAAAGACATGGAAACGTAGACAGCAAGAGTCCAGAGAGCATAAAAGAAAGGGTGCAGAATGGCCAGAAACTCCCCCAGACACTCGCAGTAGGCAGTCTATAGCCAGGGAAAGTGAAAGAAAGAAAACAAGAGCAAGATACTTGAGAGAGATGAAAGCTTCAAAAAATAAACTTAGAGATGAAAAAGATAGGAACAAACCGAAAAAGTGTTGGTGATGAGAGTAATCTAGAAATAAAAAAACACAGGAATCACCAAGAAAACAAATGGAGCAGATGCTACAGGCAAACTCAAAAAACACTCCATCAAGAAAACCCTGCTCTTCCACAATGCTCTCATTCAAGAATTGAAATCAAATTAAAAATAGTTTACAGACGCTCCGCAAGTACGCTCAAAAATCAAAGAACTTGACTGTCAGGCAGGGTTCTAAAATAAATATTGCCTGATACACAAGACAAAGCAGTTTGGGCTGACATACAACACTGCTACTAACTAAAAACCTACTTACATTCAAACAATTACCCAGATGGTTCAGGATTTCTACCAGAATGCTGCACGAATGACAACTGACAAACAGGACACCATAACACGGAAGAAAAAAAAGCATCAGAGAATGATTCTGACTGACAGAATATGTTCGGGGTGTTCACCAAAAAGGAACCAACTGTAAACCTCATTATTCATCCTTCTGTGCTTTACGTCCATTCTATGTCACAGCACCAAAACCATCAGATCGAAAGACACGGGACGCCAGACGCTCGTGGAAAAGTCGCGTCCGAGTCGGCGCCAAATGCTGTCCAGATGCACAGAGGTTCTTCTCCTCCTCCACGGCCGTTCCACACAAGCATTTATTATTATTATTATGTATTACTTATTTTAGGATCTTCCCCTCACACACACAGAAACACTCTCCAGGACAAACACCCCAAGAAACACAGAGTATAAGTATAAAGTATAAATACGTGCTCAGTACAGAAGGATTTATGAAATCTACGCATTCGCGAGATCTGCTACGACCTCGCATGACCTCGGCTGGTCTGTCGTCGCTCGTATACGACGCACACACACCGAGTCACCGTGTGTTGAATCTAGAGCCAGAGAAGAGAGAGAGAGACACATACAGAGAGAGAGAGAGAGAGACATACAGAGAGAGAGAGAGACACATACAGAGAGAGAGAGAGAGAGAGAGCATAATAGCAGCAGTTTCACGTTTGTCGGGACGTCCCGCGGTCGTGTGTTCGGTGGCTCTAGCGGCGAGGCTGGCCTCCGTCCTCCAACACCTCCGTCATCCGTCCTCCCACCCCCCCCCCCCCCCCACAACAGGAAGTGGCTTTTGTTTTGTAAAACAATGGACAAAGTCATAAAAAGTGTGTTTGGGCGGCTCGGCCGACAGGGCGGAGGAAGGCGTGTCGGTGGGGAGGGTCGCCGGTTCCAATCCCCAAAAGTCCTCAAAACCCGACACCTTAGCTTACCCACCTGCTAGCTTGAGCGAGCGTCGATGCAGGAGTCTCTGAGGTCACCGTGAGTCTCTAAGTGAGTCTCTGAGGTCACCATGAGTCTCTCTCTCCACTCTCCTGTCTCTCTCTCCACTCTCCCGTCTCTCTCTCTCTCCACTCTCCTGTCTCTCTCTCCACTCTCCAGTCTCTCTCTCTCCACTCTCCTGTCTCTCTCTCCACTCTCCTGTCTCTCTCTACTCTCTCCTGTCTCTCTCTCCACTCTCTCCACTCTCCTCTCTCTCTCCACTCTCCTGTCTCTCTCTCTCCACCCTCCTGTCTATCTCTCCACTGTCCTGTCTCTCTCTCCACCCTCCTGTCTCTCTCTCTACTCTCCTGTCTCTCTCTCACTCTCCTGTCTCTCTCTCCACCCTCCTGTCTCTCTCTCCACTGTCGTGTCCATAAAAAGGCACCAAAATGCCCCGATTTTTTTTTTAAAGGAAACCAATCAAAAAGTGATATATGCCCTCACAGCTCAGAGTGGATCGGAGGAGGAGGAGCCCTCCCCACGCCCCCTCCTCCCCCCTCCCTCCCCCCGTCTCCCCCGTCTTGGCCCTGGGCGCGGAGGGCCGGGCGAACTCGGGGGCCTCGTGGTCCATGGCCGCCAGGAAGTCGTAAAAGGGCGCGGCGGGGGGCCCCCATCGGTGGTCTGCCAGCCTTCCTTTAGGAGGTGAGGGAGAGAGAGAGAGAGAGAGAGAGAGAGAGACAGTCATCCAGAGAGAGAGAGAGAGAGAGACAGACACATGTAAATGCAACTAAAGCACAGTGTTGTGTCGATGCTAACTGTGCTAAGGCTACAGGTATTGCTGTCTTAGCGGCCGAGAGACATTGAGAGACATTGCTCACGTCGCGTGTTGCACGAGTAAGCGTGTGCGAGGAATGTTCTAGTTTGCGAACGAGGCCGGCTGCTCCCGACGACACGGCGACCGGGTCACGCCGCCGCACGGGTCAAAGGTCGCGAGGCGGCCACTTTAACTAGCCACGGGTCGAAACCTCAGAATTATCCGACGATCGTCACTTCCGTCAAACCGCTCCGATGCGGCTTCCGTGACAACCGTCACACGCAGCTGCTCCCGTGACCACACGACTCACGCGTAGTCGATGTCCGCCATGCACGCACACGCATATAAAGTACACATGCGATTTATTGATGACATTTACAGGCTCAAGGTTTGAAATGCAACTTTAAAGGAACTTTTGGAAAACAAAACAGTCAAAGTATAATATTTCATGAGCTGGCAGATGTATTATAGTGCATTCACTTTGCCAGTGATAAGAAATGTCTTTGCGTTGTTTCATACATCAGACACGTATGATGTGTGAGCTGATATATTATGAGGTGATCTTGATTTTCGACGCCACAGCGGAGTTAACTTCAGCCAAACCCAAACGTGGTCAAGGTACAGGTTGTGGGTGAGGGATAATACCTGACCTTGCCTGTACATTTTTATATTTCACCGATATTTTAATTCTACTCGGACTGGAAATGTGTAAATCTGTTATGTTGTTTTTATTATTCGACTGTTTATTTCCCTATTGCCACAGGAATTTCCTTCGGGATTATCATCTTAAAGGTGTTTTGGCTGCGCTACAGCGCCCCCTGGTGTTCACGTTAACGCAGGAAGACCGGCGCAAACGTGCTGTACGGTGACCTCGAAATGCAGCTTTTCTTTTGTTTGCGAAATGTTTTTTTTGACTCAATTATGAATTGTTCTACACTCTTTCCAGATACGGTTTATTTATACGCAATTCTCTATTCTTTTCGTCTTAGTTTCATTATCCTCTCTCTCCTCTCTCCCTCTCTCTCTCTCCCTCTCCTCCCTCTCTCTCTCTCCTCCCTCTCTCTCTCTCTCCCTCCCTCCCCTCACTCTTCCTCCCTCCCTCTCTCTCTCCTCTTTCTCCCCCTCCCTCCTCTCTCCCTCTCTCCCTCCCTCTCCTCTCCTCCCTCCCTCTCCTCCCTCTCTCTCCCTCTCTCCCTCACTCCCTTCTCCTCTCTCTCCCCCTCCTCCTCTCTCCTCTCTCTCTCTCTCTCCTCTCCCTCCCTCCTCTCTCTCCCCCTCCTCTCCCTCCTCCTCTCCTCCCTCCTCCCTCTCCCCCCTCTCCTCCCTCTCTCCTCTCCCTCCTCCCTCTCTCTCTCTCTCTCCCCTCCTCCCTCTCCTCTCCCTCTCTCCTCTCCTCCCTCTCCCCTCCTCTCTCTCCCCTCTCTCCTCTCTCCCTCTCCTCCCTTCTCCTCTCTCCCTCCTCCTCTCCTCCTCCCTCTCTCCCCTCCTCCCTCCTCCCTCCTCTCCTCCCTCTCTCTCCTCTCTCCCTCCTTCCTCCCTCCCTCTCTCCTCCCTCTCTCTCCCTCCTCTCCCCCTCTCCCTCCTCCTCTCCTCCTCTCCCTCTCCTCTCTCCTCCTCTCTCCTCCTCTCCTCTCTCCTCTCCTCCCTCCTCCTCCCTCCTCCTCCTCTCCCTCTCTCTCTCTCTCCCTCTCCTCCTCCTCCCCTCTCTCTCCCTCTCCCTCTCCTCCTCTCTCCCTCCCTCCTCCCCTCCCTCTCTCTCCCTCCCCCTCCCTCCTCTCCCTCTCCTCCTCTCCTCTCCTCTCCCCTCTCTCCCTCCTCTCCTCCCTCCCTCCCTCTCCCCTCTCTCTCTCCTCCTCTCTCCCTCCCCTCCCTCTCTCCTCTCTCTCCTCCGTCTCCTCCCTCCCTCTCTCTCCTCCCTCTCCCTCCTCTCCTCTCCCTCTCTCTCTCCTCTCTCCTCCTCCCTCCTCTCCTCTCCTCTCCCTCTCCTCTCCTCCCTCTCCTCCTCCTCTCCTCCTCTCCTCCCTCTCCCCTCTCTCCTCCCTCCTCACCTCCTCCCTCCTCCCTCCTCTCTCCTCTCTCCTCTCTCCTCCGTCCCTCCTCCCTCCTCCTCTCCCCTCTCTCCTCCCTCTCCCCTCCCTCTCTCTCTCCTCTCCCTCTCTCCTCTCTCTCTCCCCTCCCCTCTCCCTCTCTCCTCCCTCTCCTCTCCTCCTCTCTCCCTCTCCTCCGTCTCCTCCCTCCCTCTCTCTCTCTCCCTCCCTCTCTCTCCCTCTCTCCCTCCTCCGTCTCCTCCCTCCCTCCTCCTTCCTCCTCCCTCTCCTCCTCTCTCTCTCTCCTCTCCTCCCTCTCCTCCCTCTCTCCTCCCTCTCCCCTCCTCTCCCTCTCCTCCCTCCCTCTCCTCTCCCTCCCTCCTCCTCTCTCTCTCTCTCCTCCCTCCTCCTCCTCTCCTCCCTCTCTCCTCTCTCTCCCTCCTCTCCCTCCTCCTCCCTCCTCTCTCCTCCTCCTCCCTCTCTCTCTCCCTCCCTCTCTCTCTCTCTCTCTCTCTCTCTCTCTCTCTCTCCTCTCTCCTCTCCTCCTCTCTCCCTCTCCTCCTCCTCTCTCTCTCCTCTCTCTCTCCTCCTTCTCCTCTCCCTCTCTCCCTCTCCTCCTCCTCTCCTCCCTCTCCTCCTTCCTCCTCTCTCTCCTCCTCTCTCCTCCTCTCTCTCCTCCCTCCTCCCTCCTCCCCTCTCTCTCCCTCCCTCCCTCTCTCCCTCTCTCTCTCTCTCCCTCTCTCCCTCTCCTCCCCTCCCCGTTACCTGTGGGTGGTTCGGTCCCATCCTGCACGGCCTGCAGCCAGCGCAGGATGGAAGGCGCCACGATGGGCTCGTGGGAGGGGTAGTGGTGCAGCTCGCCGGCCCGCAGGTGGCTGAGCACCAGGGCCGGGAGGGGCGGCGGCGGCGCGGGGCCCAGGTAGGACCGCAGCACCGACAGCCCGGCAGGGGTGCGGCCCCTGGGAGCCCGGACCAGAAGACGTTATCAGCATTATTATTATTATTAGTTATTAGTTAGAGGGAAGGGAGACAGGGAGGGAGGGAGAGAGGACAGAATGAGAGACAGATGAAGGAGGAACCTACAGGTGTATCCAGCAGGGCAGGTAGGGCTGGGCTCCTCCTCCGGCTCCTTCGCCTCCCCTCTGGGCCCCGGCGGCGGCGGCGGTGGCCCTCACCTCCTCCAGGGCCGCCCGGGCCTCCCTCCTCCCCCACGCCTCCTGCTCCTCCTGCTCCTCCTCCTCCTCCTCCTCCCCGCCCCCCAGGAAGAGGAGCAGCAGGGGCCGGCCCAGCGCCAGGTAGGAGGGCAGCAGACTCACCGTCAGCTCTGGCTGGTGGGAGACATTCATCATATATATCATATATCATCCATCAAATATATCATATACATCATATATATCATCCATCAAATATATCATATACATCATATATATCATCCATCATATATATCATATCTCTCACTCTCCCTCTCCCTCTGTCTCTCCCTCTCCCTCGCTCTCTCTCGAATGTGCACACAACCAGTTACAGCCAATTACAATTCTAGTCGTCATTATAATTTATATAACTTATTTGCTGACTCCAACTTCCATTGAAATGATTAGCAGCCATTACCAATTAAAGTTAATTGCTTCCATCAACCCGGTTCTCTCTCACACACACACACACACACACACACACACACCACACACACACAACACACACACACACACACACACACACACACACACACACACACACACACACACACACACACACACACACACACACACCATCTCGTGGAGCAGAGCCGTGCGGACAAGGGCGACCAGCTCCTGGCCGGTGGGGGCGGGTGGGGCGTGGAGCTGCAGGGGGGCGGAGTCTGAGTCCGCCCTGTAGAGCAGAATGGCGGGTGGAGGTGACGGAGGTGACGGAGGACCCTCGGACCGCTGGGCAGCCCTGAGCAGAGAGAGAGAGAGAGAGAGAGACCAATCAGATTCGAGAAGCCGGAGCAAACATTCTATTCATAGATCTCTCTGGAACTTCATTCAGACTCTAATTTGTTCACGTCCGCCTAGGCCGCCTAGCCTAGCTAGCCTGCCTAGCCGTAAGCACCCGTCGCTGTTGGTTACCGACTTCTCCGCCAGGCTGGCCCGGGTTAGCATGCCGCACTAGCACGTCGCCGCGCAGTGCCACCTGCCGCGTCCCTGAACGGCCACTGCCGCCTGAGAGAGAGGAGGAAGAGAGAGAGAGAGAGGGAGAGGAGAGAGAGAGGAGAGAGACAGAGAGAGAGACAGAGATAGAGATAGAGAGAGAGAGAGACAGAGATAGATAGATAGGGGGAGAGAGGAGACAGAGACAGAGAGAGAGAGAGAGAGAGACAGAGATAGATAGATAGGGGGAGAGAGAGACAGAGAGAGGGACAGAGACAGAGAGAGAGAGACAGACAGACAGACAGACAGACAGACAGAGAGAGAGAGGAGGTCAAGAGGTCAAATTTCTACATATTTTGGGGAGAGTTTTTAATCCCAGAGAGATTCTCTGGAATCCCCTCGACGATTTCTGTTGGACTTTGTTAGTCAGCTGCCGCTGGGCGTGCGTGCGTGTGTGTGTCCTAGTCGCCTATAGAGGAGGGGGGGGGGGTTCCTCTTACTGGGCTCCTCGGAGGTCTTAAACAGTCCCAGGAGGCGGTCCCGTCGGCAGCCCGAGACGGCGGACCCGGGCACTTCCTGTAGGAACGTTGTCACTTCCTCCGGCGTGGACAGCAGCTCGGGGGCGGGCTGGAGACTCCTGGGGGACGCGCAGAACAATCATCTATATTCATATTCAACCACCGTATGGAACGATTCCATATACAATTACCTTTCAACATCATGTGCATTTTGTGCCTCAGTATTACGTGCAATATTAATATTACTGCCCAACATCATGTGCAATACTCTCCATCATGTGCTATATTATTATTATTATTATTATTATTAATAATATCTTATAAATATTATCTGAAATACTACCTCTCATCTCCTCTCATCATCGTGTGCAATATTCTTAATGTCATGTCCAATACCTCTCCTACATTACCTTTCAACATTATGTGCAATATTCTTCACTTCAATTATGCCAAATTGCCGTCTGAATACCTTATCTTGCCTATATATTTTTATATTTTGACTGTACATTTGTAAATCTGTTAGTTTATATTTATTATTCTGTTGATTTCTCTATTGTTTTATTGTACTGTATTGCTATGCAACCTGGCACAAGAATTTCCTTCGGGATTAATAAAGTTCTATCTTATCTTATCTTCATATACATTACATATTAAATATCTGCTTTCTGGATCCAAGACGGTAAGATTTGAAAAACACGCGGTTTGGAAAAGGGAAAAAGGAATAAAGATGCGAACTATTTCGGTGCGGCAATCACAAGGGCAGCAGGGAGCTCTGAAGCCAGCCTCTTGGAGTCTGAGCTCCCCTCCAACCCCTCCCAGGGGCCTAACCAGGATAAAAAAAAGTTGGTTGAGTTGGAGATAATAAGAGCAGACCGTTCCTGGCTGCTGGTCCTTGAAGGCCTCCAGATACGATATAATAAATACTCTATTTAAGACCACCGAGATCGATGTGGTAGGAAACTCTCCTTTCCTGAAAAAACGGGTAGAAATTGAACCACGATGCTCTGAGAAACACACGTCTGTTTTATCCAGCTATATGATTATGTTTTACTGTATACATATTATTGTTCTTATCCCAGCTATTATGGAGGACAACCTAGCAATTATGAATGTTCGTTCTATTAACCTTGCAATTATGAATCTCTAAACCTGCCCTATTCTTATCTTTATGTACCACAGTGATATATTGCTGTCTCCTTCAACAAATGTACTCTTTTGTAAGTCGCTTTGGATAAAAGCATCTGACGAATGCCTTAAAATGTAAAAACATGAAGTGACATTTAATTGGTTACAGAGTGGAAGTAAAAAAGAGTAATGCATAACTTGCATTGGTTAATTAAATATTGTTGTACTATAACTGCAACTCTGAGCTCACGTGAGGATGAAGCCACGCAGCGCCTCGCTACCCAGCATGCCCCGGTACGGCCGCGCCGCCTCGCGGGGGCGGAGCAGCAGCACGCTGGGGAAGGCCGTGATTGGCTGGAACAGGGGGTACAGGGGGCGGCGGCGGCCAGCGGCGCTCATTGGCCGCGCGGCACACAGGTCGGTCCACTCGCCGCAGTCGACCGCCGCCATCTGCACGTCGGCCGCCTCCGCGTCTAAATTGGGAGTTTGAAAACGTACTCATGAAGGTTTCACACTTTTTTTACTGTGAGCCCGGAGGAGGGCGACGGGAGGGAGGTGCGGATGCTCACCCGCCAGCTCGTCCGCCACCTCGGCAAACATCCTGAGGGCCGCCGTGGACACAGCGTCCCCTGGTGACGCACACAAGGAACAACACTTTCCACTTGATAAACGACGACGACAAATCTTCAGCGTCACATTGCCCGTAGAAAGACGATTAATCGATTAACCCGCCAATCATGGCACCGTAAACCGCTGATCAATTATGAATTAAGCAGCAACTCAGCGATATATCATATTATACAGTATGTTCTTATCCCAGCTATTATGTTGTTCTGTATATATATCATATTATATGTTCTTATCCCAGCTATTATGATATGTTATACTGTATATATATCATATTATATGTTCTTATCCCAGCTATATATGTTATACTGTATATATATCATATTATATGTTCTTATCCCAGCTATTATATGTTATACTGTATATATATCATATTATATGTTCTTATCCCAGCTATTATATGTTATACTGTATATATATCATATTATATGTTCTTATCCCAGCTATTATGATGTTATACTGTATATATATCATATTATATGTTCTTATCCCAGCTATTATGATATGTTATACTGTATATATATCATATTATATGTTCTTATCCCAGCTATTATGATATGTTATACTGTATATATATCATATTATATGTTCTTATCCCAGCTATTATATGTTATACTGTATATATATCATATTATATGTTCTTATCCCAGCTATTATGAGATGTTATACTGTATATATATCATATTATATGTTCTTATCTTTATGTACCACAGTGATATATTGCTGTCTCCTGCAACAAATGTAAGTCGCTTTGGATAAAAGCATCTGCCAAATGCCCTCAATGTAAAAGTATGACTAGACTAGACTTCTGCGAGCCTCTGTCACTTGCAAGTAAATAATAATCCATCTTTGGGAGGAGAGCCCCTTAACAGTGCTTGGTGGTCTCACATTTCAGGTAGAACAGCGCCACCGTGAGGCTGTGCTGCGCCACCGCGGAGTGGAAGGTCTCGCCGGTGAGCTGCGAGACGCCGTCCAAGTCCAGGGGGAAGCCGCGGCTCCGGAAGACAGCCGCGGCCACCTCGTCGTCCAACACATCTACACACACACACACACGCACACACACACACACACTTTTAATCAACCCGATCAACGAGTCGTCTGACGATACGTCGCGATAAAAAAATGGACGCCGTTTTACCGAGCTCCGACCATCCGTCACCTCCTCGGTCCCCCTCCTCATCCTCCTCCTCGTCCTCCTCCTCCTCTCCCCCCCGCCCGCCGGCTCCCTCCTGGCCACTGAAGACCTCCACCACCTCCTCCAGGTTGGTGAGGGTCAGATACGTGACCTCCGACCCCTTCAAAGGAATGGATATGAATACAATATATATATATATATATATATTAAGGTATGTTTACGAGTCACAAGCAGTGGCAGGTGTTAAATTAACAGGTAGTTAATTAGTTAATTGGCCTCACCTGTCCTGGAAGCCTGTAGGCCACGTTGTACTCCTCGGGTGTTTTCACTGCCGGACTCTCTCTGGACACACACACACACAAGTTGACTTGACCACACACACACACACACACACACACACACACACACACACACACACACACACACACACACACACACACACACACACACACACACACACACACACACACACACACACACACACACACACACACACACCCCTACCTGTGCACCAGCAGCAGCAGGGCGCGGCCTCGCAGCCTCCAGGCCAGGGTGGAGGCCGCGGCCAGGTCCAGGTGCTCGGTGCCGGGCCGGGAGAACAGGAAGAGCTGGGGGGTCTGGGGTGGGCTGCACGGTGGGGGGTCCTCCAACACCTCCGTCTGGTGGAAATATATATATATTTTAAAATTTACTTTAAAAAAATGTATGTTCTTTTTTTGTACTTTTTACGTTTTCGAATTTCATTTTTGGTTTTCTGGACGTTTTAGAATTGTAGATTTTTTTAGAAACATTGGAAAAATTTGTTGTTTGGGTGACGGTGTTGGTGACGTTGACGGTGACAGTGTTAGTGTTAGTGATGGTGTTGGTGACGGTGTTGTTGACGGTGTTGGTACGGTGTCGGTGTTAATCACCACGAGCGGCGCCTCCATGAGCCTCAGGAAGGCGTGGAGGTCCAGGGTGGAGAGCGGCCTACGCATGGGCGTCCGGGGGTCAGAGGCCACGGAGTCGGCGGTCGGGCCCCCGTGGAGCCGACAGTGGAGGGAACCAGACCCGGGCCGCGCTGCCCGGAGCCACACTGGGGGTCGCGAGGTCATGGTTACATCACAGGGCTGCGCACATAATTGCATGAATCAATCGATCAATTAATTGATCAATTGTGATGTGTGCCTCTGCAGCTAGCTAACTGTGAAATGTGGCAAAAGGGATGCAGAGGTGGTACCCCAGCTGCTCCAGGACCGGCCCCCCGGTGGTCAGGACGAACTGGTGCTTGGCCCCGTACACGAACACCGTCTCCATCAGCGCCCGGTGCTCTGTTACACCCAAACACATCCACCACGCAGCAGAGAGTCACAGAGCTATGGTTTTACACGACAGCACCGCCCGCGAGACGAACGGACGCTCGGCCACATAATGCAGCTGGGCGATGGCAGACGCACGAGACGCAGACGGTCAACACATTCCTCTCTCTCTCTCTCTCTCTCTCTCTCTCTCTCTCTCTCTCTCTCTCTCTCTCTCTCTCTCTCTCTCTCTCTCTCTCTCTCTCTCTCTCTCTCTCTCTCTCTCTCTCTCTCTCTCTCTCTCTCTCTCTCTCTCTCTCTCTCTAACTCTCTAACTCTCCATCTCTCCCTCTCTCTCTCTCTCCCCTCCTCCCCATCCTCCCTCCCACCCCCTGGCCCCACCTTGGGTGCCCAGCATCTGGAGGTAGACCAGCACCAGGTCAGTCTTCCCCCGGGCCGAGCGCTCCAGGGCGCGGAGGTCTGAGACCGACTGGGCGTAGCGCACCTCGTCAAACAGGATACCACTGGGAGGGGGAGGGGAGACACACACATGGGGGGGAGAGAGAGAGCGAGACATGGGGATGGGGAGAGAGAGACAGATATGTTCATATATTTTCAAAAATCTGTGGACAGCAGAGGAAAAAAAACTGTAATATAAACTGCAATATAAACTGCAAAATTTAAAAAATGTCTGAAAAATAAGTCATTAAAAGTTGTGATGTAAAGATGTTTTCCGTAGCACACTCACAACAGGACGTGGGACACGATGGCGTTGATATCGAACACAGAATCCACATCGAAACTCTTCAGCAGCTCCATGTTCCTGAGAGGAAACATGAAACATGACGACCACTTTGACACCACGTGTGTCTCAGTGAGAACCTAGCCCAGGCTGGACTTACCTGAACAGGTACGCCTTCTTCATCAGCTTCTCTCCAGTGCAGAACTTGGCCACATGCTCCTCGCTGCAGTTCACCTGGAGCGAGGAGCCAAGGCTTCCATTCAGACGGCAGGAGATACAAGCCCCTCCCAATCGTTGCAATCAGATTTAGAAGGGGGGGGGGGGGCGGGGTGGAGCCAAGAATACTGATTTGAAAAATGTATTGACGTTACCACGGTAACCCAAAACAGCCATAAACAGCCGAGTAACAGGGACCTCGTGCAATAACATGCTGTCCACGTACATCTACTAGAGTAGAGGGACCTCGTGCATCTACTATATACTATACTATATCGCTGAAATAATAAAGGGTCTGATTAAAACAAATGAGCACAGAATGAGATACTTTGTTTGTTTTTAAAGGACAGAAATTCAATGTTTAGTGGTCACAGGCTGCTTGATGCCTGTTCAAATGTAGACTTAAAGGATAACTTTGGGGTTCTTCATCCTGGACCGGACACTGTTTTCCATCATTTTGTGTCTAGGTGTCTCACTGACTCATGTGGTTAACAGTTTTTGAAGTTGGTCCAGTGTTGATGAATTCAATGTACATCTACTCTAGTAGATGTACGGCATCAAGCAGCCTGTGACCACTAAACATTGAATTTCTGTCCAACCCCAATGGGTCTCCAACGCACAGCTCTTCGGCCACAACGAGCGAAACCGCAGAAGACGGAAAATCACTCATTTAAAAACAAACAAAGTATCTCATTCCGTGCTCATTTGTTTTAATCAGACCCTTTATTATTTCAGCGATATAATGATGATCAAAGTGACCCGAGGTTTATATCAGATCGTCATCTTGCTGAATGGAGGGAGGAGAGGGATAAGTGGTCCTATGGGACCTCGTTATGGTCATTAAATATTATTATATATTATACATTATATATATATTAATATACATCTCCATGTTGTCTTCTGTGCCATCACAAGGTCAATCAGTTGTTTGATGAGTGCATGACCGTAAGATAAGCTAAGATAAGATAGGACAGAACTATATTACTCCCGAAATTGCCAAAACATATCAAACATTGCCCTCTAATTCAGCCAGGCTTTGTGCGTTGCCATGTTGGTTGTCGGTCAACCGCTTCAGTCTGACCACCGCTTCAGTCTGACCATCTTAATCGAGGAGGATTTGGACGGCGCGGTGTGGCGTCTGGGCGGACGTCAGCGTGACCGGCAGAACACGTCTCTGATCGATGATAAGGCCATGAGGAAGATCACAAGAGCTCCTCGTTACCTTGCCAACCGCGATCCCATAATCCTGCAGGGCCTCCGCAGACTTGTGGAGCTGGACCAGGAATAGGGAGATGGTGGGAGACACTAAGGGGGAGGGAGGGAGGGAGGAGAGGGGGGAGCGAGGGAGGAGGAGAGGCAGAAATGTAGACTTTACCAACGTCTCGCCAAAGCAACGTCGCTTAGACAAAAGTCATTTCGAGCTTCAAACCTTTTTTTACTCCAGTCTATATCTATCTTTATTCAAGTCTATATCCATCTATCTATCTTTACTCCAGTCTATATCTATCTATCTTACTCCAGTCTATATCTATCAATCTATCTTTACTCCAGTCTATATCCATCTATCTATCTTTACTCCAGTCTATATCTATCTATCTATCTTTACTCCAGTCTATATCCATCTATCTATCTTTACTCCAGTCTATATCTATCTATCTTTACTCCAGTCTATATCTATACATTTGAAAGCAGAACCACTAGACTATATCCTGGACACACCGTGTACAACTGTAGACATGTATTATGAGGATATTCACACACAAGACAAAGTGTACACTTACTATCTACATTGGATTGAATGATCTGCATTAACAAGATGACAGAATGCACTATAATGTGTATAATGTAATAACGTGATGCATGTCTTACTAAACACAAGAGTTGTATTGGCATGGAAAACATCACTGACATAGTAGTAGATTAGACATAGTAGTAAAAGTTTTCAAAAGTGTCAAATGTTTCCAGTCCTTCTTCTTTCAGCCATTGAAAGCTGATGTTCTGCATTGGAGCCTCATGTTAATATCGGTCCACGTTGATTATTTTCAATATATTAACAATTAGAACGGCGACTTTGTACTTTGAGTAAATTTCAGAGCCTGTACTTTTTATTTTTTACTTTTAGTATCTGTACTTCTACTTAAGTAAAGGATGTGGAGACTTTTGCCACCTCTGACATCAACTCATATGATCTTATATTATATTATATGATCTTATATGATATTATATGATTTTATCGTCCTCTCACCGCGGTCCCCGAAGTACAGGAACATGGTGGCCCCGGCCCGCAGGCTCTCGGAGAACCGGAGGGCCGAGTAGCCGGCCAGCTGGAGGCCGGGGTCACCGGGGTCGGGGTCTCCGAGGCCGGCCAGCAGGAGGCCGGGGTCACCGGGGCCCGCCAGCTGGAGGCCGGGGTTGGGGTCTACGAGGTCAGCCAGCTGGAGGCTGGGGTCGGGGGTCTCCGAGGCTGGCCAGCTGGAGGGCGGGGTCGGGGTCTATGAGGCTGGCCAGCTGGAGGCCGGGGTTGGGGTCTACGAGGCTGGCCAGCTGGAGGCCGGCGTCGGGGTCACCGAGGCCAGCCAGCTGGAGGCTGGGGTCTCCGAGGCCCGCCAGTTGGAGGCCGGCCAGCTGGAGGCCGGGGTCGGGGGCGCCGAGGCTTGCCAGCTGGAGGCCGGGGTCACCGGGGTCTCCGAGGCCGGCCAGCTGGAGGCCGGGTTCACCGGAGTCGGGGTCTCCGAGGCCGGCCAGCTGGAGGCCGGGTTCACCGGAGTCGGGGTCTCCAAGGCCGGCCAGCTGGAGGCCGGGGTCAGCGGGGTCGGGATCTCTGAGGCCGGCCAGCTGGAGGCCGGGGTCACCAGGGTAGGGGTCACCGAGGCCGGCCAGCGTCCCCAGGAGCCCCGCGGCGAGCAGCAGGACCCACGCCATGGGGCTCTTGGTCTTATTACACCGTACAGGCGTATTATCCACGTAATATAATAATCATTAAATAATAATCATAAAATTATAATAATAATAATCATACAATTCTAATCATCATAATCATACATTATAATCATCAATATCATACAAATATAATAATAATCATACATTATAATCATAATCATACAAATATAATAATAATCATACAATAATCATCATAATCATAAAACCTCATTAACGTCATTAATTAATAAGCTAATTAAGCCTCTCTCTCTCTCTCTCTCTCTCTCTCGGCCGCTTAAAAACAATCCCCGCTCGGCGTTTGACTTCCTGGTTCTCACCACCACGTGACTGCTCGGCACCCAATCAAATCAGGTCAGCGGATTCTTAAGCACGCCCACACGGCGACCGTCAATCACGCGCCGAGGCTGGTTGGTGGGGCGGAGCTTTCGAAAAGCTTAATGGAACGTCATCATGGACCAATCCGCTGACACGTTTTTTCAAATAAACAGTAGAATAATAATAATAATATAAATAAATTGAACAACAATAAAATAAATAATAATAATAATAAAACACCTCAATTAATTAATGAGCTTAATTAAGCCTCTCTCTGTCTGTCTGTGTCTCTGTCTCTCTCTCTCTCTGTCTGTCCTGTCTGTGTGTCTCTCTCTCTCTCTCTCTCTCTCTCTGTCTCTCTCTCTCTGTCGCTTTCTCTGTCTGTCTGTCTCTCTCTCTCTCAATTCAATTTTTCAATTTAAAGAGCTTTATTGTCATGGGAAACCTACATTTTACATTGCCAAAGCGAGTGGTAAATAAAAAGTATACTTATAAAGAACTAATATATACAGTAAGAAGGTACCAAATATAAAATACAAAAATACAAACAATATAAAAATTACAAAATATAGATTACAATAAAGAAAGGAAAAAAGAATTAGATAGAATGTATGTTAAATATAATGGTTTTTACCTAAAAAGATGAAATAAAAAGATAGTATATATAAATATATATATACCAGTAATATAATAATAGTAAAAAATACTAATTAAAATAATGATGATAATAATAAAGTGGCCATTGACAGGGGATATGACAGTCTTATGGAGGTTCACAAATCTTGCTGCTGTGTTTGCACATTCCGTACCTCGCCCAGCAGATATGGAAGCTTTTGGTTTGTTTAAGTTTTTCAAAATTCTTTGGGTGTTTGAGATCTGTGGGAAGTATGTATCTCTAATGTCTTGGTATAGGTGGCAGGTTGTCAGAAAGTGTAGCTCGTTTCCACCTCCTGTTGTGTGCAGTGGGTACAGAGTCTGTTCTCTTTGTAGCCAGGTCTGCCGGTGGCGGCCTCGTTCTCCACGGCGAGGCTGTGCTCGCTGAGTCTGTAATTAGTCAAGGATTTCCTGAGTTTGGGATCGGTCACAGTGCTCAGGTATTCTGCCGTTGTGTATTGTCTGTTTAGGGGCCAAATAGCATTTCTTAATTTACTCTGTTTTTTGGTTGATTCTTTCCAGTGTGTGAGGTAGTTTTCTTTTGTTTCTTATAATTTGGTTTAATCTAATGTGGTTTCTGTCTGGTGGCTCTGCTTGGTTTTGTTGGATAGAGTCCCAGAACCAGCTGGCCGGAGAGGGCATCGCTCTAGAGTCTCTCTGTGGATGAGGGCTTTGTTATGGAGCGTGTGGGGCTCACTGTCTTTTAGGTGGTTATGAAATTTGAATGCCCTCTTTTGAATTTTTATTATTAGTGGGTATCGTCCTAATTCTGCTCTGCATGCATTGTTGGGTGTTTTCCGTTGGGTGCGGAGAATGGATTTGCAGAACTCTGCAGGCAGCGTTTCAATTTGATGTTTGTCCCATTTAGTAAAATCTTGGTTTGCAAGTGGACCCCAGATCTCGCAACCGTAAAGGGAAATGGGTTCGATAACTGAGTCTAGTATTTTGAGCCATATTTTTATTGGGATGTGTAAGTTGATGTTACTTTTTATGGCATAAAAAGCCCTTCTTGCCTTGTCTCTCAGGTCGTTTACAGCTTTGTTGAAGTTACCTGTGTTGCTAATGTTTAGGCCAAGGTAGGTATAATTCTTTGTATGCTCTATGGGAGTTGTATCGAGAAAGAATTTATATTTGTGTTGCTGGAGGTTGGGTCTTTTTTGGAAAAGCATTATTTTTGTCTTGGTTAGATATACTGTCAGGGCCCAGGTCTGGGAGAATTTGTGTAGTAGATCAAGGTGCTGTTAGATCAAGGTGCTTCGTTGGTTGGAGACAGCAGCACCAGATCATCTGCGAACAGGAGGTGTTTAACTTGTGTGTCTCCTAGGGAGATGCCAGGTGCCTCAGATTGTTCTAGAGATTTTGCCAATTCATTGATGTATATGTTGAAGAGGGTTGGGCTCAGGCTGCATGTCTTGGGGAACCCCCCGGTTTTGGGGGAAGAAGTCTGTGTGTTGTTTGCCAATCTTAACAGCGCATTTGTTGTCGGTGTACATTGACTTTATGATGTCATAGGTTTTTCCTCCAACACCGCTTTCCAATAGTTTGTACAGCAGACCATCGTGCCAAATAGAATCAAAAGCTTTTTTGAAGTCAACAAAACAAGAGAATAATTTACTTTTGTTTTTGTTTATTTGGTTATCTATTAGGGTGCTGAGGGTGAAAATATGGTCTGTTGTGCAATAATTCGGTAGAAAGCCAATTTGGGATTTGTTTAGGACATTATTTTCAGTGATGAAATGTAGGAGTCTGTGGTTGATGATCATACAGAGGATTTTCCCAAGGTTACGGTTAATGCAGATCCCGCGGTAATTGTTGGGGTCAAATTATTTCTCCACTTTTGTGAAGCGGTGTTATCAGACCTTGGTTCCAAATATTGGGGAAGATCCCCGAGCTAAGGACAACATTAAAGAGTTTTAATATAGCCAATTGGAATTTGAGGTCTGTGAATTTTATAATTTCATTTAGGATCCCGTCGACACCACAGGCCTTCTTGGTTTCCAGTGATTTTATTTTGTCTTGTAGTTCCTTCAGTGTGATTGGTGAGTCTAGTGGGTTTTGATGGCCTTTTATGATAGTGTTTTTGCTGTGTATTATTTTCTATTGGGCCAAAGAGCTTGGAGAAGTGGTTGAACCACACGTCTCCATTTTGGATTGGTAGATCCTCATGACTTTGCTTGTTTAGAGTGTTCCAGCCCCCCCCAAAGAATCGCCACCTTATTGTGGTGGGGGGGTTTGGGCGCCCCCGTGACCCTGGGAGCTGTGTTGTCCGGGGCATTAGCGCCTGGTAGGGTCTCCCAAGGCAAAGTGGTCTCAGGGGACGGGCCAGACTAAGAGCGATTCAAAGACCCCATGAAAAGACTCATGGCCGGGCCTGGATCCACGGGGCCCGGCCGGGCCAAGCCCGAAAAGACAACGTGGAGTCACCTCCCTGTGGGCTCACCACCTGCAGGGAGAGTCATTGGTTTCGGGTGCATTGTATACCGGGCGGTAGGCAAAAGCGGGGTCCTGGGCGTGCGGATCCCCGTCATCGCCGACTGGTTCTAGGGATGTGGAACGTCACCTCACTGGCGGGGAAGGAGCCGGAGCTGGTGCGGGAGATGGAGCGGTACCAACTAGATATGGTTGGGCTCACCTCCACGCACAGCACCAGGTCTGGAACCAAACTCCTGGAGAGGGGCTGGACCCTCTACTTCTCCGGAGTTACCCAGGGTGTGAGGCGCCAGGCGGATGTGGGGTTCTCTCCAGTGAACGAGAGGGTCGCCTCCATGCGACTGCAAGTCGCTGGGGGGAAGGCTCTGACTTGTTGTGTGTGCCTACGCACCAAACAGCAGCTCAGAGTATCCGGCCTTCTTGGAGTCCTTGGGTGACATCCTGGAAAGGGTTCCATCCGGGGACTCCATAGTTCTACTGGGGGACTTCAACGCACACGTGGGCAATGATGGAGAAACCTGGAGGGGAGTGATTAGGATGAACGGCCTGCCCGTTCATCCTAATCACTGATGAATTGGACTTCTGTGCTAGCCATGGACTGGCCATAACAAACACCATGTTCGAACATAGGGTGCATAGGGTCCACAGTGTACCTGACTAGGGCTGGGCGATATATCGATATTTAAGATATATCGATATATTTTTAAATAAGATATGGAATTAGACCATATCGCATATATCGATATAGTTGAAATTTGCGCTGTAATACTTGCTTCAGGCAAGCCGCTGATCGGAGCTCTCTGCACTGCTTCCCGCGCCCGGCCCCGCCCCTCCTCTTTCATGCACAGAGGGGGGAGGGGGAGGGACACTCCGGCACTCTTCAACAAACATGGAGAAAGCAACAACGTCTGCGGAGCGTGCGGAGGAGAGCCCCTTGGTTGGTAAAAGACAAAGCAGTGGCTCAATCATTTGGAGATGGTTCGGATACAAACGATCAGACGAGCGACAAAACCGCGCTATATGTAGGGAGCGCCATAAGCACAGCCAGTGGTGGAAGCACTACGAATCTTTTCATCACGTGGCACCAAGTGCAATATGAAGAGAAGCCACAGGCACAAGCCGTCAAGAACATGTTTATTGAGTTGATAGTCTTTTTCTTGTGCAACTGGTTGAGACTGTTCAGATAAGCTGTTAAGTTAACAAAAAGAAACAGGTAATCTCAAGCTGATGTTTAAAAACGTTTTTCTTAAACATTTTATAGTGAGTTTTCAATAAAACTACTCGTATTTGGCTTTGACTTTGACTGAACATTTCATTTCACAGCTCTCACTTTGCGGAAAAAATATCGGGATATATATCGTATATCGATATTCAACCTAAATATATCGGGATATGACTTTTGGTCCATATCGCCCAGCCCTACTCTGGTACCGGACCACCTTAGGCCAAAGGTCGCTGATCGACTTTGTAATCGTATCAGCAGATCTGCGGCCGCATGTTTTGGACACTCGGGTGAAGAGAGGAGCAGAGCTGTCAACTGATCACCACCTGGTGGTGAGTTGGATCAGATGGCACGGGAGGTTGCCAGACAGACCTGGTAAACCCAAACGTGTAGTGAGGGTGAACTGGGAACGTCTGGTGGAAGCCCCTGTCCGTAGGGTCTTTAACTCCCACCTCCGGAAGAAGTTCTCGTGCAACGGTGGAGTGTTCCCTCCGGGTTGGGAGTGAGTTGCTGCCTCAAGCGAAGGAGTTCAAGTATCTCGGGGTCTTGTTCACGAGTGAGGGCAAAATGGAGCGGGAGATGGACAGACGGATTGGTGCAGCGTCTGCAGTAATGCGGGCGCTGTACCGGTCCGTTGTGGTGAAGAGGGAGCTGAGCCGGAAGGCGAAGCTTTCGATTTACAGGTCCATCTACGTTCCAACCCTCACATATGGTCACGAGCTTTGGGTAGTGACCGAAAGAATGAGATCGTGGATACAAGCGGCCGAAATGAGTTTCCTCCGCAGGGGGTGGCTGGGCTCAGCCTTAGAGATAGGGTGAGGAGCTCAGACATCCGGAGGGAGCTCGGAGTAGAGCCGCTGCTCCTCCGCATCGAAAGGAGTCAGCTGAGGTGGTTCGGGCATCTGATTAGGATGCCCCCCGAGCGCCTCCCTTTGGAGGTTTTCCTTACTGTATTTTTATATTGTTTTAATGTTTCACTGTAGCCTAGACCAGGGATGGGCAACTGGTGGCCTACGGGCCGCATGCGGCCCCCACCTCCTCTTTGTGTGGCCCTCAGATCAATTTAGAAATGTAATTAATTTAAAAAAAACGTCCACTAGACGTCACGAGCTGCGTGCGTGATTTAATAACAGCAGCGAACGCACCAAATGCCACGAGAGATGAGCACAGCCCTCTGGATGGACGTTAGCTAGCTGTCAACATGAGCAAGAGGAAGGTGTCTGATGAAAATCGTGTTTTTCAAGAAAAGTGGGAGACAGAATATATTTTCACTGAATTCAGGGGTAAACCACAATGTTTGATATGTTTGCAGACCGTTTCTGTAATGAAAGTAAGCAACTTGAGCCGCTACTACAACACCTCACACAAGGACAAATATGACAAGTACACCAGGGCCGGCAGAGCAGCGATCCTAGCGGACCTGAAAGGGAAAGTACAAACAGCAGTGCTTTTTCACCCAGGCCACAAGTGTCCAAGTGTCAAGTCTGAAAGCATCATATGCTGTCTCACTCCAGCTTGCCAAAGCAAAGAAGCCACTATCAGAAGGAGAGATGGTGAAAAAATGCACGATTGAGATGGCTAACGCCTTTGGAGATGAATAATATGAATAATTACATATCAATACATGGAATTTGTCTGTGTTCCAAGTGAATCTGCGGCCCCCTGATGGCCAGTACATAAATTCTGTGGCCCCCACCACCATTCAAGTTGCCCATCCCTGGCCTAGACTATAGCTCTCTCTTCTCCCCTCTCTCTCTCTCTCTCTCTCTCTCTCGGCGCGTTAAAAACAATCCCCGCTCGGCGTTTGACTTCCTGGTTCTCTCTCTCTCTCTCTCTCTCTCTCGGCGTTTGACTTCCTGGTTCTCTCTCTCTCTCTCTTAAACAATCCTCTCTCGGCGTTTGACTTCCTGGTTCTCTCTCTCTCTCTCGGCGCATTAAAAACAATCCTGGGTCTCACCGCTACGTGATTGCTCGGCACCCAATCAAATCGACCAGGACACACGGTGATAGCCGAAGTCACTTTGGTGCAGCTGGGGTGTGTTGGTCTCCTCTAGCTTGATAATATTTCAACTTTTAGTGTCCAAAAAGTGTTTTAATATCTCTTGGTGAACGGATGGTGACATGAAGTTCTCCGTGACTCACCTGTGGGTTTACCTGTGGGCTCACCTGTGGGCGCTCCTGGCTGCCACGTCTGGTAGGTGGAAATATACTAATACTGATTATACACTGATATGTTATTTACAAACTGTTCCAGATGTGTCTGTGGTCGTACAGATGGATAGACGCCTGTTCATGTAAAATACAAGTTGAAAAAATGAATATAAAAATATATATGCGTGTGTATATATATGTATCTATGAATAACATTCGTAAGGCGGTGTGTACTGTCTGGGCGATGGCGTCATCCGTACAGTGGCGGATTTAGCAATTTGGGGGCCCAAGGCGAACTTAGCTAGGGGGCCCTTCAAATCCGTTCTTTTAACACAAAGGGACCTGTCAATACTTGCACTAAATAAAGAGTAGAATGTGAGAAATAAGTTTCAGATAACACACCAGTGTATGTCAAAATGGCATATTTATTTTGTCTAAAAATCTCACCAGACAAGCGCTCGTGCGTGTGTGTGAGAGAGTGAATGAGTGAGAGAGTGAGACTGTGTGTGAGATTGCAATTACAAAATTAACAATTATAATAACAAAAGCAATTGCAAAACAATGTATGCAAACAGTCATACAACAGTAGTATCCAAAGTGTTTACGAGATTATCCGCTTGGATAATTACGCTTCATTTTACCAGAACTCCGACCGCACGTCTCTTTCATAAACAAACCGCAGCACTTCACTTCCTGGCTGCTGTCTTTCGTCTTTTCGCGGTCATGATCTCTCATGGAATAGTCCATTATAACACGAAAGGGGAGGCGGGCAGATAATACGATTTGGGCATTCTGATGTTTTTTTTGTTCGTTTTTCTCTTTATTTTCTGTTTAGAAATACACAATTAGAATTTACAAAGACAATGGTGGGGGGCTACTGGCCAGAGGCCCCGAGCCCCTGCTGATTGGGGAGGGGGCAGCTGGTTGGGGGCCCCTGCAGGTTGGGGGCCCCAGGCAATTGCCTACCTTTGCCTTAATGGTAAGACCGCACCTGCATCCGTAGATCTGTTGGGACGGTATGCATATTGAATGGGGTCCAAGTTGTCAGGAAGGGTGGAGCAGATGTGGGGTCTGCCTAGCTGCTCGAAGCACTTCATTGATGATGGAGGTCTGAGCTACAGGGCAGTAGTCATTCAGGCAGGTGATGGAAGGTTTCTTCAGTACCGGGACAATGGTGGTCTGTTTGAAGCAGGTGGGGACAACAAGCTAGCATGCTAGCACTTACCGGTGGTGCATTGATTAGCCAACGCACCACAGGTGTGCAGCCTCACCTATCAAACCCAGACTCTAACTAGCCTGACTTGGGCAGGTGAGGCTGCTTCAACCAGACACCAAACACACACACTACACAGAGACATTCAACTAAAGTACAGTGAAATGTTGTCCAATTTTGCAAGTTCCAAACATTCCTGTTTTTGTTGCAGCTCAACCAATGAAATATATCATGGAGGGTGGAACTCTCTCCCTGATGCCTGACGTCTCCACTGTGTGTTACATTGTGTGTGTGTGTTACTTTGTGTGTAGCGGTCGTGTACTCTCTCCTGCATTGTGTATTTGATGAATGAGACTTTTGCACCAACCATGTTAGGGGTGAGGGGGGAAGACCCAGGCGCACAGCAATGGAGGAGGCGTAAGTTCAGGTTCAAGCCCAGAGGGGCGGTTTAATAAAGAAACACAAAGTGGTTGCCACAAAAATAATGGCGGTAGGGTGCTCGCGGGAGCTGTAGAGGGTTGTAGGTGGAGCAGGGTGAGGGCTCTGCAGGGTAGCACGGCTCAGCAGCGGGGATGCTGGGGAGCCGAGGATGAGAAGGAGGGCTAGTGATAGTGATCACAGGGAAGGCAAATGCACAAAAACAGGGTTAGCACAACAACTGCGTAAAGTTAGTTGGCGAGAGAAAAGGGCACTGCAGAGGAGGTCTGGGATGCTGGAGAGACGAGGAGGAGAAGAGGTGTGAGCAAAGGCAAAAACAGGGTTGCCATAAAAAGGTAGGCTAACGGCGATACGTTACTCCTCGTAGGTTATGGGAAGATCTGGCGACTAGTGGAGTGCCGACCAGGTTCTTGTAGAGGTGGAAGGTGATTGCATACAAGGGACAGGTGCAGTGATTAGGAATGACACACAGGTGAGCAGAGTCGTGCTGTGGCATCGCCGCTCCTGCCGTTGCGCATGCGCCGACGTGCTGGGAACGTTGGGATCCGACTCAGAGTCAGAGAGGTGAGAGGAGTGGGAGGAGCCTGCCGAGAGGACAGATCCGGCGGGGGACGGGGAACGTGAGAGCCTGGTGGCCGGGGGGAACTCAGGGGGACGTGAGAGCCTGGTGGCCGGGTGGAACTCAGGGGAACTCAGGGGAACGTGAGAGCCTGGTGGCCGGGTGGAACTCAGGGGGACGTGAGAGCCTGGTGGCCAGGGGGAACTCAGGGGACGTGAGAGCCCCGGTAGCCAGGGGGAACTCAGGGGGGCGTGAGAGCCCGGTAAGCCAGGGGGACCTCAAGGGGGACGTGAGAGCCTGGTGGCCAGGGGGAACTCAGGGGGACGTGAGAGCCCGGTAGCCAGGGGGAACTCAGGGGGACGTGAGAGCCCGGTAGCCAGGGGGAACTCAGGGGGGCGTGAGAGCCTGGTGGCCAGGGGGAACTCAGGGGGGCGTGAGAGCCCGGTGGCCAGGGGGGACTCTGGGGGATGTGAGAGCCTGGTGGCCAGGGGAAACTCAGGGGGACGTGAGAGCCCGGTAGCCAGGGGGAACTCAGGGGGGCGTGAGAGCCTGGTGGCCAGGGGGAACTCAGGGGGGCGTGAGAGCCCGGTGGCCAGGGGGGACTCTGGGGGATGTGAGAGCCTGGTGGCCAGGGGGAACTCAGGGGGACGTGAGAGCCTGGTGGCCAGGGGGAACTCAGGGGGACGTGAGAGCCCGGTAGCCAGGGGGAACTCAGGGGGGCGTGAGAGCCTGGTGGCCAGGGGGACTCAGGGGGGCGTGAGAGCCCGGTGGCCAGGGGGGACTCTGGGGGATGTGAGAGCCCGGTGGCCGGGGGGAACTCAGGGGGGCGTGAGAGCCCGGTGGCCGGGGGGAACTCAGGGGGACGTGAGAGCCCGGTGGCCGAGGGGAACTCAGGGGGACGTGAGAGCCCGGTGGCCAGGGGGAACTCAGGGGGACGTGAGAGCCCGGTGGCCGGGGGGAACTCGGGGACGTGAGGGCCCGGTGGCCAGGGGGAACTCAGGGGAGCCGGACGCCGTATGCCCGGTCCGAGGCGGCGCGCAGAGGAGCGCGAAGGACGCGTAGCGGGAGGGGAGAGAGGCGGACATGGAGACGAGGACAGGCGAGCCGTAACAAACAGCCATTTATTCATCTTGATAACGACAGCACTTATCAAGATCTCAGGTTATGGCAGACTATAGCAAACTGTGTCATACAGAAACAGTGTTTAATACCAAATGAAATACTGTAAGAATATGCGTGACTGATAACGACAGCACTTGTCAAGATCTCACAGCCAGCTAAACACAAAGAAAATACATGCTTCAACTAATTGCCTCACCTGTCAGCCCCAGATTCTAACCAGCCTGACTGGGGCAGGTGAGGCTGCTTCAACCAGACACCAAACACACAACACACACACTCCACAGATCCATTCAACTAAAGTATGACGGTTAAATGTCGTCCAATTTTGCAAGTTCTAAACATTCCTGTTTCTGTTGCAGCTCAACCAATGAAATATATCGAGGAGGGTGGAACTCTCTCCCTGAAGCCTGACGTCTCCACTGTTCAAAAGCCGATCACATTCATCAGGTGGAAAAGGGGCTCCGACTTGGTGGTGGACTGGAACGCACCAGATGACATGATGTACTTTGGGAGTTATAAAAACCGCACACATTTGAATATTGAGACCCTGCAGCTGGACATCAACCACCTGACCTTAGCTGACAGTGGAACCTTCTCTCTGAATACGGACAAGGCCACCGTCGGAACATATCCAGTCCAAGTCATCCGTAAGTGTGTGTGTGTGTGTCTGTGTGTGTGTCTCTGTCTGTCTGTGTGTGTTACATTGTGTGTGTGTGTGTGTTACTTTGTGTGTGCTCTCTCTCCTGCGTTGTGTATTTGATGAATGAGACTTTTGCACCAACCATGTTAGGGGTGAGGGGGGAAGACCCAGGCGCACAGCAATGGAGGAGGCGTAAGTTCAGGTTCAAGCCCAGAGGGGCGGTTTAATAAAGAAACACAAAGTGGTTGCCACAAAAATAATGGAGGTAGGGTGCTCGCGGGAGCTGTAGAGGGTTGTAGGTGGAGCAGGGTGAGGGCTCTGCAGGGTAGCACGGCTCAGCAGCGGGGATGCTGGGGAGCCGAGGAGGAGAAGGAGGGCTAGTGATAGTGATCACAGGGAAGGCAAATGCACAAAAACAGGGTTAGCACACCACAACAACTGCCGTAAAGTTAGTTGGCAGGAGAGAAAAGGGCCACTGCCAGAGGGGTTCTAGGATAGCTGGAGAGACAGAGGAGGAGAAGAGGGGAGTGGGATAAAGTGAATGAGCAAGGCAAAAAACAGGGTTTAAGGCATAAAAAGGCTAATAGGCTAACGTAACTCCTCGTAGTATGGGAAATCTGTCGGACGAGTGGAGTGCGCAGACCAGTTCTTGTAGAGGTGGAAGGTGAGCCATACAAGGACCAGTGCCGGTGATGAGGAATGACACAGGTGAGCAGAGTTGTGCTGTGGCAGCGTCATCGCTGCTCCTGCGCGTTGCGCATTGTGTCTGATGTGCTTCGGACACGTTGAATCTGACTCAGAACGGGCGTGAGGAAACACAAAGGCAGACTCCGCTGGACGTGCGGAACTTATACACTACTGGTAGCCAATTCTTGGCGCGGCATCGCTCGGACGTGAGAGCCCGTGGCCGGGGGAACTTAGGGGGATGTGAGAGACCCGGTGGACCGGGGAACATCAGGGGGGACGTGAGAGACCCAGGACTGGCCGAGGGAGAACTCAGCGGGGGACGTAGAAAGAGCCCGAGTTGGCGAGGGAACATCAAGGGGGACGTGAGAGCCCTGGTGGCCAGGGAGGAAACTCAGGGGACGTTAAGAGAGCCTGGTGCAGCCAGGGGGAACTCAGACGTAAGAGAGCCACTGGTGGCCCAGGGGGAACTCAGGGGGACGTTGAAGCCTGGTGGCCAGTGGGGACGTGAGAGGCTGTGGCACAGGGGGAACTCAGGGGAGCGGACGCCGTATGCCCGGTCGAGGCGGCGTGTCAGAAGTGAGCGCGAAGGGCACGGCGGTTTAGACCCACGTACGATCGCAATCAGCCTCAATTCCGATGAAACTGCCTCGCTCTATGTGATTACAATATTAAGCGCCCCTACTGAGTCTAAATTCGACTGACGAATTTCGAAAGAAAAATGCAACGAGGATCCTTATGTCTTGATCTCTTCAACACGTAATTTTTCTCCTCTGGCCAGCGGAGGCCTACCACGCCGGACATGTGGAAATTACAGAGGAACAGCGAGCCGAACAAACAGCCATTTATTTCATCTTGATAACGACAAGGCACTTATCAAAAGATCTCAGGCTATGGCAGACTCGCAAACTGTGTCAATCAGAAAGAAACATGATATTAATACCAAATTGAAATTTACTGTAAAGAATATGCGTGAACTCGATAACGAGCAGCACTTGTTTCAAATCATCACCAGCCAGCAACACAAAGAGAAATACATGCTTCAACTAATTGCCTCACCTGTCAGCCCCAGATTCTAACAGCCTGACTGGCAGATAGAGGGACTGCTTCAACAGACACCAAACACACAACACACACACTCCACATACTAAAGTATGACGGTTAAATGTCGTCCAACTTTTGTTCTATATGTTCTATCTCTCTTCAATCCAACATGAAATAGTGATCGAGGAGGTCTCCCTCCCGGCCTTACGTCTCCACTGTCACAAGCCGATCAGAACATCATATGGCAGAAAAGGACTCAGATCTGGGGGTGGACGGAACGCACAGATGACATGACTTACTTAAGAGCGCTTATAAAAAACCGCACACATCTTGCAATATTGAGACCTGCAGCTGGACCATTACACACTTGACAGTGGAAACATCTGCGCGTGAATACGCGACAAGGGCCCGTAGCGCGTAACGAATATCCATCCAAGTCATCGCGTTAACATAGTGTTATGTGTGTGGATGCTGTGAACGGAATGGTGTGTGTGAATTGTTGTGTGTGTGTAGGTGTGTGTGTGTGTTGTGTAGTGTGTGGTGTAA
>PIJE02000672.1:242482-254982 GCA_002895965.2 Coryphaenoides rupestris | reverse complement strand
AGTCATGTGTGTGTGTGTGTGTGTGTGTGTGCGTATGTGTGTGTGTGTGCGTGCACATGTCTTTCGCCTGTGGGTTCTGCCACTTGTGTCACCGTCTCAGCAGTATAGAGGAACCACATGCTCAGGAAACACACTTTCTCCAACATGAAGACGTTAACCTTAACATGATCTCTCCACCCCCCCTCTCTCACTCTGCCCCCCCTCTCTCTCCATATCTTTTCCTCTCTCTCCCTCTGACCCCCTCTCTCTCTACATATCTCCCCCCTCTCTCTCCCTCTCTCCCTCTACCCTCTCTCTCCCTCCCTCCCTCTATCTCCCTCTCTCTCCCTCTCTCTCTCTCTCTCCCCTCTTCTCTCACTCTCTCTCCCCCTCTCTCTCTCTCTCTCTCTCTCTCTCTCTCTCTCTCTCTCTCTCTCTCTCTCTCTCTCTCTCTCTCTCTCTCTCTCTCTCATGCTCTCGGTAGCTTGGTCCAACACACATTGAAACAGTGTAGAAAGAGAGAGAGGGAGAGAGAGACAGAGAGAGAGAGAGAGAGAGAGAGAGAGAGAGAGAGAGAGAGAGAGAGAGAGAGAGAGAGAGAGAGAGAGAGAGAGAACCCCCCCCCTGCGCGGGCCTGCCTCAGAGACTGGGCATGCTGGGGTTTGGGGCTTTACATTGCTTACATTACATTACGCTGCGGACAGTCTCCACACCGCTGCCCCAGGATCTGGGCTGGGATCTGTGCTGGGATCTGGGCTGGGATCTGGGTTGGGATCTGGGCTGGGATCTGTGCTGGGATCTGGGCTGGGATCTGAGATCGGGGTTGGGACCTGGGCTGGGACCTGGGTTGGGATCTGGGCTGGGATCTGGGTTGGGATCTGGGCTGGGTGGAGGAGTGTGGAGCAGCGGGGTGAGGGTGGGGGTGCGGGGGGTGAGGGTGGAGTACACGGGCGTGCTTCAGCACAGGTGAGGCGGGGTTAGGTTTCCCGGACTCCAGGAAAGCGCGGCGTAGGGTTTGATGCTTTTTTTATCTTTATCGGCCTGACAATAACCGCGCTGATCTCTTGTTTTGTGTCTCATCTCCTTTGTTGTTCTTCTTCTTCTTCTTCTTCTTCTGCGCTCTCGGGTCTTGCCAGGTTCTCTCATTTCGCTCCACTTCAAACGAAGAAACACACACACACGCAAACACACACACACATCACCAGGAGCATCCCTTGTCCCCACCCCCCCCCCCCCCCCCCCCCCCCCCCCCCGCCGCTGCAAGCTGCTAGTTGCTGCGCGGTGCGTCTCGCCCCGGACTGTTTGAGGTCTCGGAAGCATCAAAGCCCGGAGGTGTGGAGCCACAACAACCAAAACTCGGAACACACACACACACACACACACACACACACACACACACACACACACACACACACACACACACACACACACACACACACACACACACACACACACACAACACACCCTATTCCGCGTTCCTTCAACTCCATCAAATAAAACACCCCCTCCTCCCCCCCCCACCCTCACATATCCATTTACCCCCCCATGTTTCTGAACTAAATATTTTTCCCTCCTTGGCTCTGGTTCTGCTTCACTTTTACTGTTTGTTGTCGTGGTTGTGGAGGGAGGTCCGTGCATGTGTGTGTGCGTTTCTGAGGGGTGTGTGTGTGTGTGCGCGCGTGTGTGTGTGCTCAACAAGGTAGGCATTGTTCAACACGCGGGGCAAGACAATGCCTAATGAGCGCAGCTATCAGAGGATACGTCACTGTGTGTACTTCACTCCTCCTTGATGTGGTTTAGGAGGAAGGGGTGGGGGTGTGGGGACAAAGTGTGTGTGTGTGTGTGGGGGCGGGCGGGCAGGCCCCGCCCCCATCCAGGCCCCGCCTCCCCACTTTGTCCCCCCCCACACTCCCGCCCCCGCCTCCCGGTGGTGTGGCGTGATCATATCTTGTCCTCAGCGCGATCTCTACCTACCTAACCCTTGTTCACTTGTACATCTTACATTTATGCCTCGCGCAGGTGTGGGTGGGGGTGCGGGTGGGGTTAGGGGGTGTTAGGGGGGGGGGGGTAGGGTTTCCTGGGATGAAACGTTTGCCGGTTTCACGATAAACCACGGTAAGAATCCCCCCCCCCACAGTTTGTGTTACCGTTTCAAATGTTAATTATCGTGTTTTATTACCGCGCTTTGAAGAGAAGAACTCGCGGACGGTAAACACTTTCCGGCGTCTGTCAAACTTAGCGACAGTATTTTGGCCCGCGACACAACGTGGGTTTGTTCTGCGTCGATGAAATCATTCTTCTGAGATGACTAAAGTTCCTTTTACATCACACACGTAGCGAATAAACATCACGAAAAGATGAGAAGAAAAAAACGAAATCGAAACAAAATCGGGGGTTGACGAGTTACATGAGTTACGACGCAAATTACGATACAACGCGATACTTTTTCCAAGACAGACGTGGTATGAGTGCTTTTGGACACTAACCACAATAATACTGATAGGTGTGCTAATTTTGGTCACGATAAACGTGCT
The DNA here is from genome assembly GCA_002895965.2 of Coryphaenoides rupestris. Taxonomy (NCBI): domain Eukaryota; kingdom Metazoa; phylum Chordata; class Actinopteri; order Gadiformes; family Macrouridae; genus Coryphaenoides; species Coryphaenoides rupestris. The sequence continues at coordinate 252,469 of PIJE02000672.1, read as the reverse complement.
GTGACATTTTCATACAATGTCACTGTGTGGCTCTAACGCTTTCGTATCTTGTATCATCGTCATGACAACAACTGTGTTTGTATCTTGTTGTATCTCTGTCTCTGACTCTGTGTTCACGGTGTCTCCTCCACAAAGCCAATTGCTACAACTCAGACCTCAACAACAGCACTATTTTTGACAGCGATGACTAAAAGATGGAACTTTTATCAACCTCAGCCCGAGCAGATCACTTTTTCCTGCTCAAAGTAAAATGGAATATATGATTAGAATGATTATAACAGTAAATAATAGTCAAAGAAATGCGGTGTAATAACTAATCTGTCAGGTAGCATGGAACACATGTCTGCATTTGTCTAACTAACTGAGTATTTATTAAGTATTCAGCATAGACACAGATAGACACAGCCAGACAGTCAGGCAGCCAGACAGACAGACAGAGATTGCAGACAGACAGACATTGCAGACAGACATACACACACACACGCGCGCGCACATACACACACACACACACACACACACACACACCGTAGCTCACTGTGTTGGCGCGTGAGCCTGCCAGAATACCACACACTTTATAAAACAGCTTTTCAAATCATTTGACAGCAGTAATTAACTGCAGGTCCCCATAATTGAATTCTGCTTCAGCCCCTCCTCCCCCTAACCTCTCGCCCTCCCCTCTCCCCCCAACGCCCTCTTGTCTCCTGTTGCTGCATGGTGCAAAGGAATGAAGGAATGAGGGAGAGAGGGTGAGTGAGAGAGAGAAAGAGAGAGCAAGGAAGAAAGAGAAAAAGAACGAGAGTGAGAGTGCAAGACAGAGAAAGTGAGAGCGAGCCAGAGAGAGGGGGGGGAGAGAGAGAGAGAAAGACAGAGAAAGACAGAGAGAGAGAGAGAGAGAGAGGAGAGAGAGAGAGAGAGAGAGAGAGAGAGGGGTTACCAGGACAGGCTTGGCGGTGGGTGAAACTATGTTCTTAAGGGGTGTCAGGAGAGAGGCGGGCACGCCAAGTGCCAAGTTTACGCTGAGCCGGGAGGTCAGGTCATCAAAGAGACTCTCTCTCTCTCTCTCTCTCTCTCTCTCTCTCTCTGTGGCTCTGATTGGTTTGACGGCACACAAAGACCCCCGCATTAACTACTGTGGCACATCCGCCACCCCAAAGCCCCCCCCCCCACACACACACACACACACACACCCGCGCCCGCTGAGAGCAACGTATATAATTAACTTGGGGGTGGGGGGGGTGGTTAAGGCAGTGTTTGAGGAAGTATTTAGCCATGCGTGGATGCACACTGGCGCGCACACACAGCGGCTACACATAGCATAACTTTCACTCTGCCGGCGGAGCTGCCGGCGGCCGCTGTGCATCCATGTGCCGTGCACACGCTTGTTCACAGCACCCAAAGTAAAAGTGTGTGTGTGTGTGTGTGTGTGTGTGTATGTACTGTATGTACGCGCTCGAGTCTCGAGTTTTTTCTTGTGCGTTTCCGAGCACATGCACAACTATGTATAACTGTGTGTATATATATATATACTGTATATATACACACACAGGGGTGTGTGTGTGTGTGTGTGTGTGTGTGTGTGTGTGTGTGTAGGATGGATGATGCCTGTGTGACAGCGAGTGCTGAGAACGCGGTGTTCCCACTTTAAACATTTAGACATTCCTTCTCGATAAGCTCCTGGGGTAGGAAGTGTTTTGCGCGCGGTATTAGCACCTCTCTCACTCTTTCTCTCTCTGTCCCTCTCTCTCTCTCTCTCTCACTCCAGAACCCCCCCCCTCTCTCTCTCTCTCTCTCTCTCTCTCTCTCTCTCTCTCTCTCTCTCTCTCTCTCTCCACTCTGTCTGTCTGACTCTCTCTCTCACCTCCCTTCTCCAAACCTTAAGTAGAAGGAGTCCTGGGGCAGACAGTGTAGGGAACATACTAGGAAGTGAGGATAGCTGCACTGTGTGTGTGTGTGTGTGTGTGTGTGTGTGTGTGTGCGCACGTACATGTGCATATTAAGTATATGATTGAAGGCCGCTGTGCTAAGTGCTTTAGGGAGTGTGTAGTAGCAGCAGCGGAGAGGGAGGATGCTCGAGAGAAATCATTTCAAAACTGACGGACGACACGGCCTGCGCGCGCGTGTGTGTGGTGTGTGTATTCATTGAAATGTGAAAGTTTGATAGTGGTTTTTGCAATTTAAAGGTGCCATATGCAACACATTTATCGTATTAAATCATAAAGATCGGAGATTGTGGAAACATGCTCAAGTGGAAATACTGGCTTCTCCGACTGCGACCGCTTGTCGTTGTCACAATAGAATAGAGACGCGGCCATCTCACATAATGTTGCGCTTGGCGAGTCTTGTGCACACGTTAATTTGGTGTCCTCCATCTGGCAACCCTCAACCTGGCAACAAGCGTGAGCTTCAAGTCTGTGGAGGAAGGGTGCCCGGCAGAGACAACTCTCTCCAATAACATGACTTAGGACTGCAAGGCCCCCCCCCCCCCCATACCATCAGGATGCGGCGGTAGCTGTCGCGGTCGATGCCCCACAGCTTGAGGTCCGTCTTGGCCTTGACGGTGGCGGCCCTTGGGGTGCCGTAGATCAGGGCCAGCTCCCCAAAACTGCCGCCCTCGCCGATGCTTGTCACCCACTCCCCGTTCACATAGACCTGCAGGGAGGGAGGGGCGGGGGCAGGGGGGGGGTTGGGTGGAGAGGGGGAGGAGAGAGAAAGAGAGAGAGCGCAATGAGCTAACGTGCCGAACATGAACTCCTACAATGCCGTATCTGCAACTGTTGGCAGGTTGACTGGACGTGGTGATGGGAATCCAGTTTTAAGTCGGTGTGCTTGTTTGCACCGCACGCGATACTCCTGACCTTGGGGAGGGAAAAAAAAAACATATGTTCCGGGTCTCCGTGACACAGACACAACCTTGTTGGGTGTTTTGTTCTTGGCGTTCGCTGAGGTCAGCTAGTGTGGTGGGGTGTGGTGGGTTCTCAGACAAGGTTCTTGCTGGACACGAGGGTGGGAACACGACACCGTCACCACGGACCATTAGACCCTTTGCCCGGGTCAAAACCTGAGATCTGACCCTACCCCCTCACCCCCCCCCCCCCAAAAAAATCCAAGCCGGCCTGGACAGGCAGGCTCCACAATGCTCACCCAAGACACCATCAAGTCAAGTCAATTCAAGTCAATTGTATTTTTGTATCACAGCAGTTGCAGTCTCAGAGGGGTTTCTCAAATGCCACATTGTATGACACCTGTTGACCCGGGCACACCAAAGGTCCAGGAAAAACTCCCTTAATGATCGAGGAAGAAACCTTGAGGAGGAACACAGAGCAACCCCACCTGTACTCCAATTCCCATCCACCCATCTAAGTTACCAAGAACGACAATCGTTTATATACTTTTTACGTTTCCACAACCACTTCGGACCCCACAACAATTCACCTTCTTTCTTTCCCCCCGTCTCCTGGCTGTTTTGTGATGGCCGCTAGGCCTGCTGCTACTAAACCTCCACCTCCACCCCCGCACCACCCACCCTCCACCCCCCACCCGTCCTAAGCCCCTTGGAAGGGGACCCCTATCAAAGGGCCCTCCTGTCCACGCTATCTCCCCCATCCATCAACTCCTCTCTTCTTGTCTCGTCTGCCTGCCGCGGGGGCTTTGGAAAGTGACAGGGGATCTCGAGATGCCGTGGAAGTGGAACCAAACGTTTATCCGGCGGATGAAGTCATCATCGGATCGGCGGGCGCTGAATGAGCCGTGCCCTGTGGGAGACACGCTGGAAGGCTTCGGGAGGGACGTGCAAACGCAAACCTGGTGAAATCCCACATGTGCGGCATGCATGCTCGCTGCGCACGCGGCCCTATTTTCATTTGCTGCATCCACAAAAGAAAAAAATACTTGCAGAACTTGCAGAACATCGGAGGTCATATCGGGGTTCCTGCGCCTTGTCAACGCACAATCCCACCTGTTGACTTAACGACAAAGAAAATAAGATGAGAAACAGGCGGAGGGGAGGTGGAGGTTGTGGTGGTGGTGGTGCTGAGGGAGGGGGTTGCAAGGGTGCGGGTCCCTGCTGGAACTCCCTAGCGGGGCGCCAGTGAATGGGCAGAATTGTTGCCGGCTCCATTGTCCAGGTCTAGGGGGACGAGCGAGTGGGACTCGCTATACACTTGAAGGCCTCTAAAAAGGAAATGCCAATCTGGTTCTTTGCAATGCACAGGGCTTTATTGTACAGATTAAAATGAGATGCCCCACACACACACACACACACACACACACACACACACACACACACACACACACACACACACACACACACACACACACACACACACACACACACACACACACACACACACACACACACACACACACACACACACAGCTACCTGCATGTCGTAAGCTGCACTACAGTGCATGCTCTGGCATAAATGCTCTCCCATGGAGAAATAGTTCAATAGTTGTTATGTTAGCCAGTTAGCTAGCTAGCTGAAGTTCTTTGCTTTGTTGTTGTAGTTAGTTGTAGTACCAACCGGGCAAATTTATTTAGTTAGTTTATTTAGTTATACAAAAATGTATTTAGTATTAAGTTATGCAGCAATAAATTGTTGTAAAGCTAACCAATTTTTGTCCTGTAGCTAGTTTTTGACAGAGATTGGATTGATCATCTGCATAGACTTACACAGTTGATTTTGTTTTATAATGTAGCGATTATATCTAGATCACGAGGCTCTCGCCAAGACAACCGAGCCGACCAGGCTACTGAACTGTGTCCCGTCAGGATCGCTTCACTCTGCTCCAGGAAACCGTTTCATAGTGCGCTGCGTCAGCGCAGCGAATAGCAGAAAATTGAGACTGTCCGACTACGAGGTTGCGGAAATCGTGCAACCGTGTTTCCGTCGTATAGCGGCAATCATGGCGTTTTAAACATGTGGTTTGGTTTGCGGCGATAGAATACCGTAAGCCCCTGGTGAAAATTAGAGAGGGACCAATCAACAATTACTAGAAGCATGATATGAAGGCACTGTCACACTGTGTTTTTCAGTTTGCGGTCGCTTGGGTGTGTGTGGGTGTGTGTGTGTGTGTGTATGTGTGTGCATGTGTGTGTGAGAGTGTGTGTGTGTGATTGCATGTTTATATATGTATACAGTGTGTGTGTTTGCAAGTCAGCCTCTGTAGATGTTAGCGTCCTACTCTTCTTTCGCATGTTTGTTTCGGGGGTGTGAGTGTGTTTGTGTGTGTTGGTGTGTGTGTGTGTGTGTGTGTGTGTGTGTGTGTGTGTGTGGTGTGTGTGTGGTGTGTGTGTGTGTGTGTTTGGGTGTGTATGGGTCGTGGCGGCGGCAGCAGCAGTTGGCCTGGTCTCAGTCTGCGGGATGCCTGGCAGATTTACACCCCCGCTAATGAGAGACATCGACTCCCCGACGCTCTCCCACTTTACGGGGCCGTCGCTGGTTCATGTGAGGGCAAAAAAACGTCCAAAACCCTTAATGGTCCTTAATGTAAAGCCAGCATCACTACTACCCCTCAAACTGCTGACTCACCCCTTTACAATACATATATATCATACATTTGGTGGATGCCTTTGTAAAGCACTATGAATGGCCTTGTGTTTGAACGGTGCTATATAAATAAACTTGCCTTGCCTATTTATCCAAAGCATTTGAAGTAAAACCAAACCCTAAAACAACTGATGTCACGGGTTACATAGCAGTAATATGTATTGATCCTGCACCAACTTTACGCTTTGAAATCTCGTTCCCGTTCATCCGGCCAAGCGGCTGTTTTGCGTCGAATGAAGCGTCAATCATATTGCGTTTTTTTTTGTCTTTTACATGTTTGTTACACAGTTGTTCAAACTATCTAACTATCTACAGTTTGCTGTTGTTTCGAACCGGTTGCTCTGAATAAAGACTCTTTGGGGACAATTGGGCCGATTCCCGTTAAGATCATAAAACTATCGTCAACGTAGCACATTTTACGGCGCAGTTATCACAGGGACAAAAGCCCAAAAACAACCCCCCCCGCCCCACACACACACACACACACACACACACACACACACAGACACACACGTCTCTCACTGGGAGACGAGGAAGATCCAGAGACGGAGATTAGATCAGATCAGATGGGATCAGAGAGCGAAGAGGGGAGCGTTGTCTCTCTCTCTCTCTCCACCAGATGAAGAGCCTCCATTGTGAAGCGCCACTGTACCAAGAGCCCTATCACTGCTGTTGTCAAACAATCCGACGTGGAGCCTACTGAGGAGGTAAGACCATGATGACAACCCAACAACCCAACCCCCGGATGGGACCTACCTGGATTGGATCAACAGGTCCACCAGTACCACACCGGCACCCCCCCTCCCCCTCTCTTCTACCCACATCTAAGGACACTTGGGCCACAATGGCATTAGGATGGGATGGCGGGGTTGCTTGGCTAGCTGTCCAAGCGGCAGTTTTGGAAGAGCATTTCTTCTCCTTCCTCCATCTGGGCGCCTCGCTCCGACGGTGTCAGATGTCTTCGGTGCCGCCCCCCCTCCCACCACCCGCCTGTTCTACCGTCTTACTGACTACCATCACCTTGTCGGCGCGGCTTAGCACTTGCAAGATGATACGGTCACTTCCTGTTTGACCCTCCATCAAACAGGCTTTGTTTCTTCCGCCTCTATCGCTCGCCTCACTTGAGACCCCCACCCCCCCCCCCCAAAAAAAACCTCCCCGGCCTGTGTCGCTTTGTAACCTCTAAAGACAAACGAGCTTCCCGTGGCGGCGGCGGTGGACCTGGCCAGACGGTGGGTGGGTCCTCTCTCCAGCCAGTGATGATTGCCATCAGCACAGAACAGAGGAGCTTTGGGCCGGATCACTGCTGCCTACCACAACCCGGGTATTGTTACCCTGGGAGGTATTGTCCCTCTGCGCTGGGCCGTAGGCTGATGGTTCCCCTCCCTCCCTCCCTCCCTCCCTACCTCCCTCCCTACCTCCCTCCCTACCTACCTATACCGCCATTTTGGTGCCAGTGAGCTGAACAACGTAGAAGCAGGAGAATGGATGGATGGATGGATGGATAAAGATGTGCAATTTTCGGGATTTGGGATCGAGATTTCTTGCTTTTGTCGATTGAGTCATTTCCAAAATTCCAATGTATTAGGGATGTGCACAACTCACATTTCTCATGGTCCATTAATCAGTGGGTGGTATGAACGATTCATCTTTTTTTGCCGACATTCATAAAGGCTAATTGATTCTGGGCATACATCATTTGCAAACTTGGGACGCAAAAAAAACAAGCAGTGTAGTGAAAAGTTACTTATTCAAGTATTAATTCTCATGAAATTCTTACTATTATAGCGTAATAGTAAGAAATAGTAAGACGTTTTCTCACTGCGTGTTTTGTCACACTTGTGAGCTTGTACAAAACTAACCATGCTGCTTTGGCGAGGTCCCTCTTCATTCGTTGCGGCGACGTTTGAGTGTAGGTTTTTTAAATGAAACAACATTGTCACACTTTACCAGTGTACCGCTTACTTTTTCAAAGTTAGCCCAGACCGAACTTTTCTGTGGCTTTGGCATGTTAGAGCGAGACGAACACAGACGCTGCAGGGAAATTGGCATCAGGACCGTGACCTGACGTCCCCTACAGAACCACTGATGCATGACATTAGTTCCGCTCAATTTAAATTAATTTAAAAGACGTGTTTATTTGAATGAAAAAAGTAAAGACCACAATTCCATTGATTTTGACGCTGTAATTTAGCGCCAATTCCACAAAAAAAGTTTAAATTAAAAAGAATTTAAAAGAATTATGAAAACATTTTACGACTACAATGCAATAATCGATTATGACCGTCATGAACGATTAATCGCTTAATCGATTATTCTGACCCATCCCTACAATGTACTCATAATAAAAATTATTAATTAATAAAAAATAAAAATAACTCATTAAACTTGTCACAGTTTATATATCTGGTGGGGAAGTTTAGCATGGATTCAGCAGAGCTTCTATAAAGTCTGGATAAAGTGGCTATTTGGGCACCCCTCAAAGTGCATGAAGAACAGTGTGTGTGTATGTGTGTGTGTGTGTGCTACTTACGTCCACTTCTCCTTGGTCAATCACATAGAAGTTGTCCCCTTCGTCGCCTGTAAGGAAGAGGAGAATTTAAGTGAGTAAAAAGCTGTCTTGTTCCGCTCACTTACGAAATGAAACAAAAAAACCCAAAACAAATAGAAATCAAGCAACAGTTTTTTGTGTCTTAAGAGATTAAGAGAGTCATTTTGTAAAGCAGTTGGGGCGCCATTTCTTGATTGTCTGCTTTGAAGGATAAATTGTTCTTGGATGTTTTTCAAAATCGTACCCAAAAATCTTTGTGGCAGATGCTGCGATGATATCTGGGTGCAGGCAACGGCAAAGTTCCCCTTGAAGACTCCAAATGCACACCAGAGAGCAACAACTGTGATGTCAACTACGTTTGTGTGCATCCATATGGATGATGCAGACATATTGACCTTGTTTCATCTCTCGCTTCAAGTAAAAGGCAACACAGTTGACTTTGTGATTCCTCCTGCCTTTCTTCTACGTGCTTGGACCCAAACGAAGACCCCCCCCCGAACTAAGTATCAAACCTGCCTGTTTCTTCCATACAAACCCATACCTCATCCACGGGGCCTGCCAGCTCTTTAACAAGGACCATTGTCAGCAAAACTCTGCAGCAGGTTTCATAAGCCCTGTTTGCGTGGTTTAATAGTGGAAAGTCTGAAGCATTCAGGGGGGGCCTGTGCACACAGCGCAACAATGCCCGGGCACACACACACAGACACACACACACGTGCATGCACACACACACAGACACACACACAGCTGTCTCCAGACGATACTTCCTCCACACACACACACACACACACACACACACACACACACACACACAGACATGCACACGACACAAACACACATACACACACACACACACACGCACATACACACACACACACACACACGCGCACACACACACACAGACATGCACACGCACAAACACACATACACACACACACACACACACACAGAGATACACATACATATACACACACACACACACACACACACACACACACACACACACGTTTACGAGGTCAAGGAAACTTGCTGGAACTGAAGTGGGACAGTGCTTTGCTTAAGTGACCATATTTCCTTACTGGCCCACCTAGGATGTGTCAAACCCCCACCCCCCTCCCCCTGACCTCCTCCAACTCCTCGTCCAGCTCCCCCCTCCTCCCCTGTCAAAACTTAAACATCTGTATCACGTGTTCACTTGTGGAGGGGATGGTTGTTCAGTGGTCCGGGGGGCCAGCGAGCGATGCGTGTCATGATGTGGTCCGGTACGATAACAAAAGACTACAGTGCCCAACCCCGGCATTCTAGGTCGCTAGCGCAACAAAGTGGCAGCATGGACTTCTTCCAAGAGGCGTCCGATCATGGAGCAGTCTCTCTCTCTCTCTCTCTCTCCATAGACCCTCCACCTAGATAGACGCGTCTCTGGGGAAACAATGAGAGGAGGACGGTGGAGCCGCTATAGGTGGGGGGGGGAGTCTTAACAAGGCTCCGCCTTCAAATACCTGGACGGACCGCGAGACTCCGCCCTTATGGGACACGAGTGTGTAATTGTGCGCTATGTGTGTGTGCATGACATGAGTATGCAAGTAAGTGTGTGTATGTGTTTTGCTGCTGCTATTATGTGGCGGTGTTTGGCGTTGCTTGTGTATATTTGTGTGTATGTGTGTGTGTGTGTGCCTGTGTGTGTGTGTGTACATGTGTGTATACGTGTGTGTGCCTGTGTGCCTGTGTGTGTGTGGTATGTTCAGCAGTAGTTGAAACACCCAGGTATGGCCAGTGTTTAAAGTTCACAGAAGTTCACACGGCTAATTAATACTGAGTGGAGAGTGCTTGTTAATCATAGGGGCCCCCTTTGTCAGACACACACACACGCAGACACATAGACACACA
>PIJE02000672.1:229216-231716 GCA_002895965.2 Coryphaenoides rupestris | reverse complement strand
CCCCTCTCTCGTTCTCTGCACATAAACACACAGTCACATTATTGTTTCCAAACACCAATAAAAAGTGTTGCCTGCAATGCAATGAGGGGAATGGGCTATTATTAAATCAGGCCTTCTCATTGTAGCTTGAGTTGTTTGTTTTTCATGGAGGCTGATGGTCTCTCTCCCTCTCTCTCTCTCTCTGGCTGTGTCTCTCGACCACGTCTCCCCGCTGTTTATTTGCCCGGCACCGGCCTCAACCCACACCCGGCCATCAAGTGAAGCCCTTGCGGCAGCATAAACACCTCTCTGTAAACGCAGCCGCTGTGTCTGTAAAACACAACACTGCCACCGCCCCCACCTCCTCCACCAACCCCTTCTCCTCCATCACCACCGCCTCCTCCTCCACCACCACCACCACCAACACCTTCTCCTCCACAAACTCCACCACCTCCTCCTCCTTCTCCTCCACCCCTTCCTTCTCCTCCTCCCCCTCCACCACCACCACCAACACCTCCTCCTCTACAACCTCCACCAACACCTTCTCCTCCACCAACCCCACCTCCTCCTCCTCCTCCACCTCCAGCACCACCACCACCACCTCCTCCTCCTGCACCACCACCTCCTCCACCTCTACCACCACCTCCTCCTCCTCCTCCTCCTCCACCACCACCACCACCACCTCCTCCTCCTCCACTACCTACTCCTTAGGTCTGGGCCTGGCACCGCCTTACCTGTGTCAGCATTACTTTTGGGGGGAGAGGAGGGGGGAGAGGAGGGGGGGGGAGAGGGGAGGGGAGGTAGGGGAACTGAACCACTGTGTTTGTTTGTTTTGTAAAGCCTCGCGGTTCTCTGATTAAAGTGATTGCAGCGGACCAGGTGGGGGCGGTGGGCGGGGTCATCACTGCAGATAGCGTACAGGGGGGAGGAAGCAGCTGATATTTATAGAATCGAATAGAATTGTATTTATCCCGAATGAAATTCTTGCTAGAATAATATAGCACACAGATATAGACGCAGGAATATTTACTAAGTGCACACACACGCCAGTGAGGGTCACAGCCCGATTGTCCCTTACAAAGTGGACGGGGGAGGTAAGAGTGGTTGTCTGGCACACCCGGAATGTTGCTGGTTCGATCCCCGACTCCGCCTACAGATAAGGTGCCGTGGTGTCCCTGAGCAAGACACCTCCTAACTCTAACTGCTCCTTGCGCCTCGTATGAATGAGTGAATGTGATATATTGTAAAGCGTTAGGATAAAAGCGCTAGGCTATATAAAATGCAATCCATTTACAAACTCAGTGCTAAATATCACATATTAATGCAAAAGAGGTGCCCTAGTATAGACAAGCATTCTGATTGGCTGGATGAACACTTGCCGATTCGCAAAATTATTCAGTCAAAAGAATTTAAAGAATGACACCAACATCAGACACATTGTGAAATATTCCTACATTGTTACTGATTGCAGTGTTGTTGTGTACACAACAACCAATATATCCACAACCAAATATCACACGCAGAGCTGGGGCTCACTACTGGGACAACAGGGAGCATAGTTTAATGTCCAACGCCTCAGACGGAACAACCAGCTCACGTCTCCAAGGTGTGTGTTGTTTGTGTAACACCTCCACTGGTATAGATGCAGGGCCCCCGAAATACCCCGCCTGGGATTAATAAAGTACGCCTTAAACTAATGTGCTAATGCTGGCACTCAGCTAGGAGAACTATGTTGTATCAAAACCAACGGCACAACAGGAGTGGATTTCAAAGCGTTTCGGGGAACATTTTGTCCAACGGCAACAGCACACGATGTGACACCTGTTTTAATTTTAAGTTGTTCAAATGTTCGTAATGTTTTTTTCTTTTCTTCCCAGGTTGAATTTGTTTTACGACGTGTATGTTTGTTCTCTAAAATTGAAAAACGTCTATATGCGGTTTCGCAAAAAACACCTTGACACAGTTCTACAAATGCTCCCTTTATTGGTGAAATAAGTGCTTTTTATTCAACTGTAATTGATTTCAGAGAACTATTAACACACACCATGAAGACCTCAGGCCTATTCTCTCTCCTCTCAGCCCTCTAAAGTCTAAATGAGGACGAGACAAGACATACAAGAATACAACCGAGCAGCAGGACTCAAACATGGATGTATAAAACAGAACCGCCGGGGTTCCACAAGGCACCACTGAGCCAGACTCTATAAGTCCCGGTGAGAACTACCACACATTCTGGGAGACCTGGCCACTTCTAGCAGCTTGCCTTGGAACAGCCAGTGAGGCCACACCAACTCCATTTCCTAGTTTAATTGGGAGTATTTATTATTATATCTGTCTTATTTTGTGATGTTATTGTTACTATTATTATTACTTACTTTTATTCCATCTTTATGCACATGTGGCTCTGGCAATACTGTTGCTATAACGTTCATGCCAATAAAGCTTTCTTGAATTTAATTCAATTGAGAGCAGGGAGAGAGAGAGATAAAATAATAATAATCAGTTCCGTGGCCTAACAAAT
>PIJE02000672.1:217772-225599 GCA_002895965.2 Coryphaenoides rupestris | reverse complement strand
TTTGTCAGTGGCTGGGTTAGCGGGGATGTTTCTCCTCCTATACATGCAGGAAGGAGGCCAACTTTATTTTTCTTTCCTGCCCCCGGGGGGGGGCAATGAACGGGGGGGGGCGGGGGGGGGGGGATGAAAGGGAGGTGTAGACATATTTATTGATCGGGACGTCAAGATCTTTCACGCTAATTTGTGTATGTGTGTGCCGGTGTGTGGGGTGGGTTGGGTTGTGGAGGGAGGGGGAGGGGGTGACGGTGCAGGCAGGTCAGACATGTTTGCGATGTTTCCCCGCTGACATCACGGCTGCGCCGGCAGCTGTTGTCGTGATGTCGGCGGGCGGCTGGCGGTGTGCGAGCCAGCAGGTAAAAAGGCGGGAACCCCGTAAAAGAGGCCCCTGTCACGCTCGGCGAGACGGGTGTAATTAGAGTGGTATTAAACTCCCCCCCCCCCCCCCCGTGACTGGTCCTACCCGTCGGCATCATCATCATCATCATCCTCATCATCATCATCAGAGCGGAAAATGCGGAATTCCAATTAAAAAAACGTTGATTATTATTATTATTATAGATACGATCACAGTTTTACAGGTTTTTTGTTTTTTTTGTTGTTTGTCAGACAACACCTCCCCCTCCCTTGCCCCCACCCCTTGGCTAGCATGCTGCTCATTCCGTCATCGTTCATCCAAAACCCTGCCATATTGTGTCATAAACTACGCCCTTCTCCAGGCCTTCATCTCGGCTTGTATTGTAACCAACACGTCAGGAGCAGTTAGGGTTAGGTGGCGTCTTGCTCAGGGACACCTCGACACGTAGTAAAGCCTTTGTTCCTGCTTCAAGTTGTTGGCATTGATTAATTATTCAAGGGGTTTTTTTGGGGGGGGGGGGGGTTGAGGCGCATACTTCTCACACACTATTTAAACATCTCTCTGTCGCTCTGTCTCTGTCTCTCTCTCTCTCCCATCCCCGCCCTCCCCCGTTCATTGCCCCCCCCGGGGGCAGGAAAGAAAAATAAAGTTGGCCTCCTTCCTGCATGTATAGGAGGAGAAACATCCCCGCTAACCCAGCCACTGACAGCGCTAAGCCCCCGCACCTCTGATGTGTGTCTACAGGCCTCGCTGTCAATGGGTGGGGAGAGCGAGCCAGGGAAACACAGGGGAGAGAGACAGAGAGAGAGAGAGAGAGAGGGGGGGTACAAATAAACTATCAATCACACTATCACATAAATTAGGGCAAAAAAAAAACCTTTAAAAGAAAAATACAGGGTCGCTCTTACACAGGTGCCATCGGTCTTGTTACCGCGCACACGTATGTGCACCCACACACACACACACACACACGCGCGCGCACTCACACACACACACACAAACCCACACACACACACACACACACAAACCACACACCACACACACACCTGACACGATCACACACACACACACACGCACCTCAGACTCATCACCCCCCCCCCACCTCTCTCCCCCTCTTCCCCTCCTCCCATCTCTCCTCTTCTCCTCCACCCTCTCCTCTCCTCTCTCCCCTCTCACCTCCACCCTCTCCTCCCCCTCCCCCCCACCCTCCCTCTCTCTCCTCCACCCTCCCCCCCCCCACCCCCCCTCCTCCTCCACCCTCCTCCTCCACTCCCATTCGCTCTCAGCGCAAGATAAGCGTTAGAGGAGCCCATCCAAGCACAAATTGTCCTCTGTCAGGGGTTAAGACTGAGCGGTGTTTACACAACACCACATGACACACACACACACACACACACACACATGTGCACGGCACTGAAAACACTCACCTGTGCATGCATGTATATAAGCACTTACGCCCGTTCAAACACCCTCACCCACACACACACACACACACACCCGCCGTGACACATTGACACAGACAGAGATGAACAGAAACACAGAGGCAGGGGTGAAGACACGCCCCGGGCGAGAGAGAGGAGAGAGAGGGGTAGAGAGAGAGAGAGGGCGAGAGAGAGAGAAAGATTGCGACGAGGAAGATGATGAAGATAAGTGAAGGAAGGAAATGAATACTTGAGATGTCTACCAGGAGACGACAAGAGACTACAAGCAGGCCAGAGATGCGTCTCGGGCTGCATGGGTGTGTGTGTGTGTTGAGTATGTGTGGAGGGTGAAAATAAAGTATGTGTCTGAATGCGTGTCAGTGTCTGTCTGAATGTGCACACACACACACACATCCACACCCACACCCACACACACACACACACACACACACACGACTATGTGTGGATGCGGACATGTATGTGCTTGTGTTTCCCCTCCCGTCCTATCGAAGAGCGGCCCTGTGGCGGTGAGGTAACCAGCACCCCTGGGTGCATGGGGGGGACGGGGGACATAGCTGACATTCAGGACATTACATCTGAGTGACGCAGCGTTGCCATGTCTATATGCAGCACCACGACATCCCCCCCCCCTCCCCCGGAGACGTGGACAGACCTGGACAGTGTTACGGTAGGTGGCTGGCAAGCACCTACCAAACATAGTGCTAACAGCGCGGAATGTGCTAAGGCTAGCGGCTTGCTAAGTGGCTACATCACCTCTCGCCAGGGCGGCCTATAGCAGCCCGCCTGCCTGCTACCCCGGGCTAGCAGAAAAAAAAAGAAACTGAGAGGTAGAGCGTGCTCTTCAGGGGTGCCATCATCATCATCATCACTGCCCATTAAGGAACAGGAAATGACATCAACGTGGCTGTGTGCAACTTCCACATATCTACCAAACCCTAAGCAGTGCACACAGGCTTAAAGGCATGGAGGAGGCCTGAGACCCCCAGACGTTACCAGAGGAGCATCAGACCAGCCATTGCGGTTCGTGTCCGGAGTCACTGTGCTGGAGAGGAGCGACTGTACTGTTGTGTCCGTGTAGACACACACACACACACCACACACACACACAACCACACACACACACACACACACACAACCAACACACACACACACACACACACACAACACACACACACACACACACATACACACACACACACACACAATACACACACACAGCAGCCTGAGCTAGGCTGAGTTACTCCCGGGCCAGTCTGGCTGCTCAGATGTCCTCATCGTGTTTCACGGCTCCACGTCCACCGGCCAGCTGTCCTGCACTCGCGTAGCAACAGGACAGACACACCGTCAGCAGCGCTCAAGTGTCCCCGTAAACAAATAACAGGGGACTCTGTGAAGCTTTTTTAAAAACACATCTATTTAATCTTATATAGTTGTCCCGGTGTGTTCAAATTCAGCGACCTTTAGTCAATTCCGGTGCAGGTACTTAGAAGAAGCACATCCAGGTTCACGGTGGTCTGAAGCTGGGCTGCGGACATTGGGAATCGAACCCAGTTACCTTTTTGAGTTGGAAATGTTGTACCTTTTGCACTGCGCACCGACAGTGTGGTTATTTATGGTTAAACTATGGATTATTTCCATGGATGTAATATGCAAAGACCCCATACATACCGACACATACCCTGTGCAAAATCTGTGCGGTGTCACATCCCTGTCACCGCCCCTAGGGGGAGCTTGACTACACGCTAGACCAGATCATATTCATCACAATAACGTTTACATTTGGCAGCCTCTGTCTGGTTAAGAACAAGGAATGGACCCGCCCCTAAATGTGCTGTAAATACACACACACACACACACACACACACACACACACACACACACACGCATCACACACACACACACACACACACACACACATCATTCAGTATCAGTAGAGTCTGATAACAACCAACTGGTCTGTTTTCATCATCTGTTAGAAACTCCTACCTCTCCTCTCTGGAGGGGCGGCCATCTTTAAGGGTAGGAGGTATACCCATAGACCGGTCACTCTTCATGGAGACCCAGCTGGGTCCAGGGGGGTCTGCTCTCTCCTGCTTGCTCTGGCTTCAACACACACACACAGGATTCTTATATTATTAATATTATAGGTTATTCAGCTATAATAATTAGCAAAGACAATTATTCATTATTAAAATAAAAAAGGTATTAATCTGAATTAATAATAACGGTGCACCACCCTGAAATTAGGGACCAGTAACCAGACAGTGGATTAAGTCTCATAAAATGTACTAAACTAAACTGGGACTATGATTAATAATTAATTCATAATTACAATCAAAGTTACTAAAAGCGGTGTTACTTTCAAAAATGCAAGCGTGACACGCTGCTTAGCCCGGGGTTAAATGCGTCCTTAACCCGGGGTTCACGATCCCATCAGTCTGTGATACATAGGGTGTCTACGGAAACGGATACTGTTAAGCTTGCTGGCTGTTAAGTGTAGTATTATTGTACGCCCTTACTCATCGTGTCCATTAGAGGGCAGTGTTGACTTTACCTCTGTGTTACCTGACACCTACACTACCTGTTCCGGTGTCTGAGTTGTTCCATGTGACGGTGCCCCGCCCCCACCCCCCCTGCCGACGGTCCCCTTCCTGGCACCCAGGAGGATAAGGGTGGCGGGTGAATACCGGGAGTCACCCTTGGGATGTTTGCTCTGTGTCATGGTGGGAGACGGCTGCTCTTGGGCCCGGCTAGGTTTGTACAGAGGTGAACAAAGTCAATGTTCCTGTTCCTGTGTGTGTTTGTGTGTGAAATAAATACGTCATCCTTTCTCGTCATTTAGTGGCCCTGGTCTCCTCTGTGTGTTCAGGTGGTAGGTCAGTAATGTGTGTGTGTGTGTGTGTGTGTGTGTGTGTGTGTGTGTGTGTGTGTGTGTGTGTGTGTGTGTGTGTGTGTGTGTGTGTGTGTGTGTGTGTGTGTGTGTGTGTGTGTTTATGTGTGTGTGTGTGTGTTGGGCAGGACATAGTAAGTGCATTTGTGACTATACAATATAAACAATGTTATAACATAATATACAGGGGTTGAGCCCCCATAGGACAAGCCGCTATATACATCCCTACTGACGAGCTCCTTCTCGTCGATTACATCAGATTCGGCTCCTCGCCTCGAGAGACTCCCCGCGATAAATCGAAGGATCCGTCTACAGCCAACTAACGCCCTCTGCATGCTCTTCAAATCGTTGCTTCGTGGTATGCCATCTATGGACCGGAGCTATTCTATATCTCTCAACTTTAACTGGAGTATGAACTGGAATCTCAAAGTGAGCTAATATATCTCCGCTCGCACAGGAAGACCAATTGAACAGTCAGCTCGCCGTGGCCGACATCTTGTCACGGCGGCCGCGCGGCGCGAGCCACCGCTCCACTCACACCCCCCTATAAGCCGGAGCAGGAACGCTACAACAGCAGATTGTCTTTGATGGAACAGAAGATAAGTATGATCTATGGGAAACGCGATTCCTTAGCCGTTTACACATTCTGAAGCTGAAAGACACCATTTTGAGAGAGCCCGCTGGCGAGGCTGCCATAGCTGCAGATCCAGCGAAGAATGCAGATTGTTATGCTCAACTAGTGAATGCACTAGATGATAAGAGCCTATCATTGATAAGACATGACGCCGCCGATGATGGAAGGAAAGCCTTGAAATTATTAAGAGAACATTACTCTGGAAAAAGCAAGCCCAGGATTCTAAACCTGTACACTTCATTGACCACCATACAAATGGAAGGGAATGAGACTGTGACTGATTATATGATAAGGGCTGAGAATATAATTGCAGCTCTTCGTGATGCAGGAGAGAACATGAGTGACGGGCTGCTTGTAGCCACCATTTTGAATGGACTGCCAGACTCATTCAGACCACTGGCTGTTATATGATAAGGGCTGAGAATATAATTGCAGCTCTTCGTGATGCAGGAGAGAACATGAGTGACGGGCTGCTTGTAGCCACCATTTTGAATGGACTGCCAGACTCATTCAGACCACTGGCTGTCCACGTTACACAAAATGAGGACAACGTGACATTCAAGGACTTCAAGAGAAGACTGAGGGTCTATGAAGAATCTGAGAAGATGAGGACAACCGGACCTGCAGACAGCGTGATGAAGACCATGATGAAGACTAGCACAAAGCAAAGCAAACAAGGCACCAAGACACACTGGAAGGAAGGGGAAGCCACTCTGACGTGTTACAAATGTGGAGAAAAAGGACATATCAGAACCAGGTGTACCAAGAAAGTGTGGTGCAGTCACTGCAAAAGCAACACACACGCAGAGTCTCTATGCAGGAAAAAGGGAAAAGACGGAGCCAGAAAAGTTGCAGAAGAAGAGGAGGACATCGACGACGGCAGCCTTAAACTACGAAAAGTTGGCAGAAGAAGAAAGAGAGACACTCTCGTATCGACACGGGCAAGACATCCAAATGTCTCTTCACAAACCCTACCAACTCCCTCTCTCACAACCTAACAGCACACTAAAACTTGAAACTACACACTCTCACCAAACTACACAACAATACTTCTACCGCAACATTTTTCAAACTACAACTCCCACTCTCACCAAACTACGCACACTTTTACAAACTACAACTCCCACTCTCACCCAACAGCACACAAGGTTGCAAACTACAACTCCCACTCTCACCAAACTACGCACACTTTTACAAACTACAACTCCCACTCTCACCCGGCAACAGCACACACAGCTTTACAAACTACAACTCCAACACATATTAACTATTAACCATGTGCATATATGTGCATGTAATACTTGTGCCCACCCTATGCTCACATCACAAGCTCTGTAATGTATGTATGTATGTATGTATGTATGTATGTATGTATGTTGTGCATTTTTGCATTCAACATGGCACAGGTGCAGCGAGGGAGAGAGAGATGGAGAGATTAAAGTAAACTCTGCTGAAGAGTGGAAGAGGGAGACTTAATCACTGTTGAGTGGCACAATTAATTTGCAGTGCGGTTAAAAGCAGCTTTTATGAGTGTGAATGGGACAATTACAGTGTGTGTGTGTGTGTGTTGTGCATGCGAACGCACATACGTCACAGAGACAAGATGTCTGCTCCTTCGTGACTGAGTGACTATGTGGGCCAGTGGCCTGCGTGTACGTGTGACCGCCACTAATTATCGCCCCCCTCCCTCGGAGAAGAGCTCCAACCACCCCCCACCCCCCCACCCCCCCCCCAACGCTCCTCACTTCCAGTCCAGGATCCCCCCACACCCCCCTTATTGTATACAAGCCTTGTCAGCGTTGTCTATGCTGCCTACGTGACAGGTTCCAGTTCCAGAGGCACACGGACACAACAGTACAGTCGCTCCTCTCCAGCACAGTGACTCCGGACACGAACCGCAATGGCTGGTCTGATGCTCCTCTGGTAACGTCTGGGGGTCTCAGGCCTCCTCCATGCCTTTAAGCCTGTGTGCACTGCTTAGGGTTTGGTAGATATGTGGAAGTTGCACACAGCCACGCTGATGTCATTTCCTGTTCCTTAATGGGCAGTGATGATGATGATGATGGCACCCCTGAAGAGCACGCTCTACCTCTCAGTTTCTTTTTTTTTCTGCTAGCCCGGGGTAGCAGGCAGGCGGGCTGCTATAGGCCGCCCTGGCGAGAGGTGATGTAGCCACTTAGCAAGCCGCTAGCCTTAGCACATTCCGCGCTGTTAGCACTATGTTTGGTAGGTGCTTGCCAGCCACCTACCGTAACACTGTCCAGGTCTGTCCACGTCTCCGGGGGAGGGGGGGGGGGATGTCGTGGTGCTGCATATAGACATGGCAACGCTGCGTCACTCAGATGTAATGTCCTGAATGTCAGCTATGTCCCCCGTCCCCCCCATGCACCCAGGGGTGCTGGTTACCTCACCGCCACAGGGCCGCTCTTCGATAGGACGGGAGGGGAAACACAAGCACATACATGTCCGCATCCACACATAGTCGTGTGTGTGTGTGTGGTGTGTG